>JARFIW010001074.1:0-40768 GCA_036346225.1 Platerodrilus igneus | reverse complement strand
AAAGAATTTTAAAATTTGATTTTGAGTGTCTGCTATTTCATGTTGTTTTGTTGTGTTAAATTTTGAGGTGTAAATAGTTTCCGACGTATAAATATGTAGTATTGATGGCAATTAATTTATAAGTTTTGAATCTCTCACTTAGTTGTAAAATAAAGCACTTGATTAATATACAATATATTTAATTATATGCCGTTTTCTTTTCTATAGTAGTATAATTAGAAAATACGTAAAAATATAGGCCAATAATAAATTTTAAAAAAAGCCCACATTAAAAACTTTGCGGACGGCCCAAAAATCGTAGTTACGCCACTGGTATATATAAATTTTTGCATCTATAGAATTTTGTATTTAAAAGCTTTCAAACTAATATGCAATGCTATCGTAGATATGAGCCATATCAAGGTTTTATCCTCTTAATTATAGCGTAGATGCAAACCAAGCCTATAATTTCATACGAAGTAATGACACCAGCCGCCCAGATGGCGGACAAAGACGCTAACAAGCTATAAACAGCAAGAGTCACATCTAAACTAACTTATCTTATTATTATAAAATGCATCGTGAAATAGGTAGAAAAGTACCATGCAGTATTGTTGCTTTAAAAATAAAGTACAATGCGTCTAACAGGTTGTTCGTTGTTGTAAAGCTTTAACAGCTCACAAATCCGTTTCTTAGAAAAATAAAGTAAGAACCTATTGTTTCCTATGTTCAATTTCTTGCATACCTACAAAATACTCATCCCCTTTAGAGCTTATAGGTTGACACTCTTTGCACCTATTGTAGAATAATAATGTTTAGGTATCTTGTACCGCTATATACGGTGAGAGTTTTATTTAACGCTGGCACCTGCTTGTTAAGGGCTATTACACTATAGATTGCAGCTAACGAATCCCTTGAACGCGACGAAAAGAAAGTGCATTAGGAATCGATCTTCGGTAAAATAACTGCACAAAAACAATGCCATAAACTCAAGAAAAATCACGAACCGATAAACCCTTATTAAATTTTCGCACGGTCAATGTCAGAATTCCTAAAGCTGATGTTTAGCAGGGTGCAATAAAAATATTAGTTACGGAGATAAAAAAATGCGACAAACTTCTAATCTGTATAAATCCGACTTACAAGATAGCAATAAATCAATAAGGTGGTAGGTATTCAGGGAAACTTGGTTTTAACAAAAAATAGGATGTGTCCTAAAACTGAACAATGGACAACGTTTATTTTAGCAAATTTATTATTACCATCAATATAAACAGACTAAAAACATGTAACGTTTTGCCTAAGGATGGCCACGGGCCCGGGCTTTGGCCCGGCCCGGCCCGAAGCCCGGCCCGAATATCAAGCCGGGCTTCAGGCCGGGCCGGCAATAATTTTTTCGGGCCCAAGCAGGGCCAAGCACGTGCCGGGCCTGGCCAGACTGCTCAAGCTTTTCGGGCTATTCGGGCCGGCCCAAAGTTTATATAACGAAATATACAATTTTTCAAATAACTGATTAAACTTTTATGCTCGTTCATGTCGAGATATAAAAAAATGCGGGTTCAATTATAAAAATTACATAATTTTTCAATTCTGAATTTTTCACATCCTAAAATTGTAAAAACTATTTTATTGTTTTTATTGAAAAACATTTCTTAAGGTGTAATGAAAACAATCTACAATCCGTTTTGATTAAATGTTTATCAACACGATTTTTTAGATCAATAATTCCTGGATGCACAACAATTGTAGATACATGCACTTAAATCAAAATAGCCATCTGTTAAAGCACCATTTATATATGCCATAAAATACAGGGTGTGCTATTCAAAATAATTAATATGACAGATATTTGCAAGACTTCAAAACTATTTTAGCTATAGTTTCGCCTTGTTCGGTAACTCCTACACAAAGTTTCAATTTGACAGTAAAATTGTAGTTTTTAAAATACTTTTAATGGATGTGGGATATCCTGTATACGTCTTTTTTATATTAAAGAGCTAGATTTTTTGTAAGTATATGTTATTATTTTACTCATTACGTAGCAGATTCTCTATATACGGCGAAAGCAGCCTTTCCATACTTTTGAAGAACCCTGCATATATTAATATTGAACATTTTTATAGATAAGATTGTCGGCATTTTTTTCATAATAATTAAGATTTCCAGTAAAGCATGCGATAAAAAAATATTCATAGACAACAAAGTAATGTCTACCTGATACGAGAGACTTGAACAATCAGTTCTCTGAACGGATGCTAGCACATTCTCGAAATGTAGACCTTATACACAATCTGTAAAATGGAAATTGTCAACGTTCTTTGTTTAGAATATGAGGAAACAATATTCAGTCAAATTTTGAATGCTTTCCTTGAAATATGTTACTATATACTAGTAGTAGTACATGAATTCTAAAATGCATTTTGTTACTTAAGGTTGAAGTTTGACGCAAACCACCTTCTATTTTGGATTGCCTGTGCAAGTTTGCATCATCTCCAAATACCTTTGAGATTCTTCGAGGTTAAAATGATACTATAAACTATGATTTATTAAGGTTGATATATTCAACTTTTGTAGAAAAACATAATAATAGTAAAGAGTATTTTTATACAACTGAAAATACATATATTAACAAATGATACGTTCCATTTGGATGTTGAAAAATCTATACATCTCTTAAGGTTTTAGTTATATTCCGGCCCGAAGTCCGGCCCAAAATTCAAGCCGGGCCTCAAGCCGGGCTGATGCGTTTTGGTTCGGGCCGGGCCGGAGCAAATTATTTCGGGCCGGGCCGGGCCGCATCTAAAAGCCCGGCCCGGCCCGACCCGAATCCATCCCTAGTTTTGCCTTACTAATGGGTTTTTACTCCTATATTGCCAACTGAAAGGCACAAGGATAATTAACGAAGATTTTCTGATGATGTAAAGAGCCCGGGGTTAGTTTAGATGGAAAACGGCTCATAGTTAAGGAAACCTCCAAAGGCTAAGCAACTAGTAGAGTAATTTGCTCTGGGTACAATGTAAAAAATATCTTGTTAATTTAACAAAAAAATGAGGTACCCAGAGGTCCACTACCAATTTAAGTAAATTTAACAATGAACTTTAACGTTGTTTTTGAAGTTATTACTGTTGCAAATTTATACGTAAGAAATTCGCATGTATTATAATTACCGATCTTAACTTGTACATCATCGTTTTGTTAGAATTGACAAAATTACTCATTTAATAGCACACTTTTGATCGCAAATTTTACAACCTCAACGCTTCTAATTTCTATAATATTTTTTTGTAAATTTATCAATGCGATTAGTTGATTTTTAAATTATATATTCTTTATTGAACATTCTTTTTTCGTAGTGCTCTATAACTATTCTTTGTTAGCTTTACAATTATATTTTGCAAATTAATCTTTAGTTTGTGCTGATTTTACACATTTTTTTGTTAATTGTGGTATATTTTATGTTGATTTTTAGAAGCATTTCTTGTTAGTTATTGTTTATGTTATGCTGATTTAACAAGGATTTTTTGTAAATATCTGTGCTTATATATTGTAAGTTTTACAACAATTTTTTGCCATTTCTTAAGTTCAGTTTTAGGCTCGGTGGTAATAGCTTTTTGTATTTACTAATTTTTTATATTGGTTTTAAAACAAATTTAGGTTTATTGTATAATTGGTTTTTGTAGATTGTTACAAAAATCGTATTTTGTTTCTTCTTGTTAGCTTTTTTTTGTAGCTACATGTATAATTGCTACCAAAACAACAGTAATGCCAGTTGCATCCTCCATTTATACTTTAAGGCCGGTCTCACACAAGCGTTGTCTAAGAGGAGTGGAGCAGTCTGGTCGTGATGGATTTTATTCAACACATTACTTTAAATCAGAGTTCTCACACAAAAGCGGGCGTTAGCTGGTTTCGGCGAAATGAACGCCACGGTCCGCGTATGTTTAGACAACTTTTATAATGTAGTACAAATATAAATGGGCAAAGCCCTAGCACCTCCAGCGTGAGCGCAACAGTGTTTACGACACTACAATCATAGTCATAAATATACCTGGATTTTTTACAAGAACTTAAATTCAGTATACGAGTATAGATTTCATATCTACTTATAATCAAATTTTACTCTTCAGTATGAAAATTCTGCGAATAGATAAAAGTGCAGGAACTACAAAGATTAAATTGAAATATATTCAATACATAATTTAAGTATTAAATTACAGTAATAACGACAGTACATATTACCATTAATATTTAAGAAAGTTAAACCAAAGTTATATCATACTTAGGAACTATAACATTTAAACTATGATTATATTCGTCATTAATAATACACAATTCTATTATTTGAGAAAATGTGGGATGTTGAGAAATATTTCGTACTTTTGTAATAAACATTGGTTTTTGGAACAACATTCCCAATACTTGAATCGAGGTTGTAAGCGTGATTTCTGAAATAGGTTCAAAATTTAACTTATTCTTCAAAATAGAAATCAGATCTGGTGTAATCTTAATATTTAAATTAATTTTACCGCAACGTCCATAGACTGGATTCAATGACAGCTTTACAGTGTTCCACATATAGTTCATGTGCCTTTAGTGCCTAAACGATAAATTGACACGCAAGTTTTTGAAATTTTTTAATGAATCGACCAGACTTTTGAAATACCTATGTTTTGCTTCATAGCGTAGGGTACTCAGATTAACCAAGGGGCCCATTTTTAAAACTATGTCTGGATAATGTACTAAAATATGATGTCTTGGGGTTAAAGTACTATTATATTCTTGTTGGAATAATTCATGATGTTGGCAAATTAATTGTTTTAGTTTGTTTGGTGTATCTTGCGTACACACAGGAGAAAATACCATATTTACTATTTGAAGTAGCAATTGTATCACTTTGTACTTATTTTCATGTTTGGGTAAAATCGAAATAATTATATCGGACAAGAGCAAAGGCAAATACTGTAAAAAACAAAGGGTCTGTGCAGCGTATTGGCCAATTAAATGACCAGGCTTATCCATACAAACTGGACTAGGTTTATTGGTACGGTTATTTTTTCCAAAATTAAAAGCTTTTATTCTTTCGTTTACTTTCTCAATAGTAGTTAATTTCTCAGACAAAATAAATTTCAAAAACAATTTAAGCTCAAGTTGTACTACGCCTTCTAGCAGATCATGCATGATATCTACAGACTGATTTTCGCATAATTTAAAGTAAGTTAAATCGTTAAGCAGACTACGAAATTTGATACCGAAAACATTTTTGGATTCCTGTTCAATTGTATTTATCAAATTACAATGCTGTTCATGTAAAATGTCATTTCTTAACAAATGATCTCGTTGTATGTTCATTGTTTTGGTTTGGTGTTTAGTACCATTTCAAACAGCTGATTAGCACTTAAATTATCATGAGATAAACTAACAAGGTTCCTTTAATAAATGTTTTGAAATTTTGTCATATAGTCCATCGGTCTCTAAAATTTTGAGATCATTAACTATAACTTCTAAAACAGAATTAATTCCAAATTATTTAATATCACTATTGTAAATTAAAACCACAAGGTGAATACTATACAAGCACGAGTTATACTTTGCTGGCAAATTTTTCACTGTCATATAAATACCCGTTAGTTTATAACCACCAGTTTTAGAACCCAATGGGTTAACGGTCTCAAAGTCGTCTACATACAGTTGCAATTGAAAAGCATTTTTATTTTCTTTAAAGAACTTACTGTTTTTAAAATGATTTCCGTCATAGAGTTCAGTAAAATATCTAGTATGGTAATTCTGTTTTTCTTTATTATTATTGTTTTGTTTTTCTACAAATCTCTCCCTGAATATACTACTTTGTAAAAGAAACTTTAGGGTGTTTAGAATTGGCGAATAGGCAAAATAAGCTGAAACAGGAACTTGTTCATATCCATGATGTATCTTATTCCAAACTTGATCATACTATTTCAGCTGGATTAACAATATGTGCTCTAAAATACTTATCTCTTTTGTATTTGCTGTCCAAATTTGAAAAAGCACTTTTGACTTGTTCGATGTTTGAAGTTGTAATTTTTTGAAATAACTCTTTATTTAATTCGATTATATGTTGAATGGTTGAATCAGGCAAACTTAACGAATTTAATTTAGACACGTATGCAGAAGTATATTCAAATATAGAAACCTCACAATTACTAGATGTTCCAGAGATTTGGTTTCCCTCAAATAATTCGTTATCCTGATAAGTAGTATTTGGTTCATTACAGAAGCTGGAATCGGTTGTTATTTTATTATTAATTACACATTTTTGTATGTGTCTTCGATAACCACTAAAGGTCTGCAATATTTTCCCACACTCATTGTTAAAACACTTTAATTTTAGAGTTGCCCCTTCATATTGAACATGTTTGTTTTTCAAATGCTTTAGCAATTCTGGTATTGTAAGAACATTGAATTGACACAAAAAGAAATAAAACATCCTAAGACATATACTAAACTAAGTACACGAAATTATAAAGCTTATAAAAATGTAACTACAAACTTAAAGTATCTTTACACGAAACATGAGTAATACAAAAAATAGAAAAATTAGTCTTTTGCTTTTACACTTTCTAACATAAAATTATCAAGTTTAGTTCTAAGTTCTCTCATTCGATTAGTAATTTCTTTAATCTCTATTCCGTAAAACTTTAATTTAACGAATTTATAAAAGTATTCTAGGCTTTTATCAAAGTGTAGGTTAAATACGAAGTGTACTTTAAAGCATAAATCAAAAGCAACAATTATATCTCGTGTTTTACATGGGACAATATTTTGGTCAAACACTATATAGTAATTGCTGATTGCAGGTTTTTGTTGTTCCTACCGCCAAAATAAATGGTTGATTTGAAGGTTTCTCTGTCAGAATAGTCTCTAGCGGCTCTTGCATATATTGAAATACAATCAATTTACTTATTGAGCTAACAGCACTTTGTTTTCTGCCACTTTTAGATGATGTGGGTGGCAATAAATAAATCAGTATAAGCAGACTATTTGTACTTGCGTTCCAGTCTAAAAAAATGTAGAATGAATTTGGAAACATAAAAGTTGCATTAGTTCTAATTACCGTCTCCATCAGTACTGGTTTCGTTTATTAATTTGGGGTCAGGTGTAGTAATTGTCGTTTTATACACTTCTCTCACAATTGGTACGTGGTTCCGAAACACTTCTTCAAAATTATTGTTGCCAGGAAACATAAGTGAAAATTCACACGATATCTTTAAAAATAAATAAATAATTATATATATATATATATATATATATATATATATATATATATTATATAGAATTTTAGGAAATAAAAAACTTACCAAACCATGTGTATCCAGGAACCTAGGATATGTAACAGCAATATTTGTTCTATTCTTGTTTCTATATTCAAACGTTTCTCTTATAGTTTTAAAAATTTCATTACCTTGATCCTTAGGGAGCAGATTTCACAAATGCGATTTTGTCTTGAATTATCTGTAGATATGATGCGGAAATAGCTTCGGAGTTTTCTAATTGTTCTGGAGAGTGTGTTTCTTTATTCCTGAGTAGGTTTCTCAGCCTTGTGGTGAAAAATCCTTTTTTAGTACAAGGGTCAAAAAATACCTCTTAAATGAAAGTTCATGATGACATGATAAAAGCAGAACTAAACGACAACATACATTGCCTTCTGTACCACTGCTATCTCTTAGTTTAGGAAACAATGAAATGATACATTTAGAATACCGTATCTTGGATTGGGTAGAAGGTATTGTATTTGGCGGTATATATTGTAACATATGGTCCGCAAATATATTAACGAGCTTCTTTCTGTTTCTATCATCCAAAGTTCTATGCTGCTTATTATAGTTTATTATTTCTTTGCCCCCTGGGTGAAAAATGATATAATTCTTTAATTCCTGAAACATATGATTAGTGTGATTTAATGTGAGTAGATAATTTTTGGGGCTGCTGCCGCCACATTTCCACCAGCATCCACATTTCCACACACATCTGGACCAAATAGTTTTCTTCGACTAGCCATTGCATCTTTCGAGATAAACCTATCTTGTTTGATATTAATTAATATTAAATTTTTCTCAGCTACCCGAATTTCTATGAATTTTTTAGATTGCACCATCCACCAGGGAGCTACCCTCATTTTAAGATTTTTTGCTGGTACCGATTTTTAACCGTCCTTATAAATTTTTTAGACATACGACACATCAGATTAGTCTAGAATTTTACGCAGAATTTGAATCTGTAAACAGATTTAAAATCGGCTCACCCTCTGCAAAGTTATACCCCTTTAAAGTTCTGAACCTCTAAATTTTGCTGTATGCTCTATAAGCAAACCTAACAAATAGTTTTCTTCGACTAGCCATCGCATCTTTCGAGATAAACCTATCTTGTTTGGTATCAATTAATATTAGATTTTTCTCAGCTACCCGAATTTCTAGAAATTTTTTAGATTGCATCATCTCCCAGGAAGCTACCCTCATTTTAAGATTTTTGCTGGTAGCGATTTTTAACCGTCTTTATAATTTTTAGACATACAACACATCAAATTAGTCTAGAATTTTTATGCAAAATTTGAATCTGCAAACAGATTTAAAATCGGCCCATCCCCTGCAAAGTTATACTCCTTTAAAGTTCTGAACCTCTAAATTTTGCTTTTTGCTCTATAAGCAAACCTAACAAATAGCTTTCTTCGACTAGCCATTGCATCTTTCGAGATAAACCTATCTTGTTTGGTATCAATTAATATTAGATTTTTCTCAGCTATCCGAATTTCTAGAAATTTTTTAGATTGTATTATCCCCCAGGGAGCTACCTTCATTTTAAAATTTTTTTCTGGTAACGATTTCTGACCGTCCTTATAAATTTTCTTAACCATGCAATACATCAAATTAGTCTACAATTTTACGCAGAATTTGAATTTGCAAACAGATTTAAAATCAGACCCTCTCTTACAAAGTTACACTCTTAAAGGCTCCCAAACCTCTAAATTTTGTTTTTGCTCATCTATGACATATGCTTTAACCAAACATCTCCGGAAATCTAAAACCGCGAGAGTTTTAGAAATGACTCCTTTATGGGCCATAAGTGTTTATGATTTAAAACCATTTTCAAACGGTGATGTACTGTTTTTTTGGAATATTCAAAACACATGACTTTTAAAATTTTAAACAGTTATCAATTTTCTGGTTTAACATTTTCCTAAGTACTAAGCACGTCATAACATAATTATATACTCATTGCTAAATATGTACTTGGAAAATACATTTCGCTTCCAAAACTAATTGCTTTACGATCATGTGAAGTGCACGTGAAAGCAGTGTAGACCTTTCTTTTTATTAATTACATTATTGACTATATGTTTGAGAAATACAAGGAATATAGTTCAATGCCGTACATTAGAAAATTCACGTATAATTGCTTGTAGATTATTAATTACACAATGTACTTTCTAGTACGTCCTCGACTACGTATTTAGGGAAATGCAAACTTTATTTAATAATACAGATCAATTAACGGTTAATTATTTCACCTGTATATAATCCGCGCGCTTTTGTGTAAAGTTCATCGAAATTTAAACAATCGTTTTGTGCAGTGATTTTCCTCAAAAAAAATTTAAAAAATTTAAGGTAAGTCTGCATTTTTTATTAAAATAGAACTGAATTTATTTGCAAACACCAATTATTGTGTATTTTGCTATTGTTTCTGATTGTATTTTTAAAACATTAATTTTTCCAAAATAATGCGCTGTTTTACATATATATTTTTCAAATTTTAAAATAGGCTTTTAGATAAGATAATAAAAAAAACAATCAAACAAATATTTTATTAAAAAGATAAATACATTTATACATTAACAAAAAGCTGTAACAGTAAAACATTCTCCTTGGAACAACTTAAATTATTCAAACAATGGTTTAAACGGTGATTGTACCTATCACCAAATCTTCTTAAATTTTTGAGCCTAGGAAGTGAGAATACACTTTCCACGTTTAAAATGTTGTTTGATAAATATTTCGATAGTAACTGCTTCTTCTGTTCTCCTTTAACATAGACAGTAGCCCAGGAAGGTATGACTTTTTTCAGTAAATCACCCACATTCGTATACCCACTCGTAGACTATTTATCCCAACAGAGTCCATGTATGCTTTCCTTTAACCACTGAACTTGCTTTTTGAAATCATCACTTAGGGTGTTATACCCCACCACCATGTTCAGTATCTCATGCCATATTACATTATTCCCTACATCCAAAATGGCGATCTCCTTGAAATAGAAATCACTAGTTTTGTATTGATATCCTTGTAAATCGATTATGAAACACATGCTTCCTGCTTCAAATCATAAATGAAAATGGGCTTTTAAGCAAATCTCTCCTATCTATCCAGCTAGAGGTCTTTACCCTCCACCAACTCCTTTTATGATTTTTTTTTCAACTAGGTAGTTATCTAGAACTTTGGTTGTTACTACAGCAAGTCTGTTTTAATAATCCAACTTTTACCATCCCCCAACCACGACACCAATAGTTCACGCCCGTGCTTCCGTTTCCGTATAACTTTTTCCACTAGGTAGGTGTCGGGTGCTGCTGTGAGCTGAATCTCATCGCCGTAAAAAGCACCTAGGATTGGCCGACCTTCCAAATCTTGTAGCAGATAGGTTATCGGTCTCGTTTATTGTACTTTAACAATTTTGTATAGTTCTGTACTCCAGTTTTGATGAAATTCTCGGTCGAATACTCCTTTACATTTTGATATACGTACAATGTCTCCAACCTTATACAACTTCTTACGACTTTTAGAAGCACTGTCAGCGGTGTAAAGTTTTATTCTTTCCGGATGTTGTTCCGCCTCCATAGGTGTCATGTTAATGCGGTGTATTATTGTATTCTTCCATAACCTTAGGCAAAATATCCAACCATCTATGACTGCCTTGCAAGTAAAATCTTCTGTACAATTTGTTTTTGATTGTTCTGATTAACCGCTCAACCATACTAGCTTTGATTGCGGAATACGTAGAGTAATGGTTTATCTTATATTTTTGCATAAGATTTTTAAACCAACGGTTGTAGTACTCTTTCTCAAAATCCGTTTGTAGATTGATTTTTACGTTATTTTCTCCTTGCAACATTTTGTCCAATATTTTTTTCATAGCATTTGTAACTTCTGATCCAGTTTTATTTTTTAAAGGTTCTGCTAAAGCATATTTTGTGAAACAGTCCACCGCTATTAGAATATATCTGTACCCATTGTTCACACGCGAGTAACGCTGCATTTCGCACAAGTCCGATTGGATAAGATCGCGTTTCACATGTTTCAGATTTGTATGACGACGCTGAAAATTTTTTTTTACAGGTTTAAATTATTCCTTAAAGATGATTTCTTTACTCATTTTTGCTTAACACTGTTGCTAAACTAATATGGCTATCTTTATCTAGTTGCACCCTTGACATAATCTGAAGCTTTAATTTGTAGTATTTGTTTTTTATATTTGCTGGTGACGCCTCGTAAATCGATGAGATTGCGAGATCGAGCTCCTTCTCGTTTGTCTCAGAAGCAGCAGTCAAATTCATCAAAAACTGTATAAACGTTTTAAAGTCAGATACAAGTTTATCCAATTTTTCATTTACATATTGTTTATTAACCGCATCAGATGGTTCAACCGGGTGAGCAAGCATTGTGATACGCTGGTTTCTTGCATTGAAGGCTTTATCTTTACGCTCTATATCATCAGAACTTTTTAGACAGTATGAAAAGGCTTGATTCACGAGCTTGATTATAGATTTCTTATTAACACAATCACTATCGTCTTTAGGATCCATTGCATCAACTAACCTTCTTTTACGGAAACTAATTGTTTCTTCTCCAGACTTGAATACTATAGTGCTTCTCTGATTAACACAATCATAATCTTCTTTCGGGTCTGATGAATTCACTAACCTTCTTTGCTGCATATCGTATCCATCACCATCCAACGTTAGCACAAATCCTCGGCCTGGAGGACCACGGCGAATATCAGCATCTTTACTCTTTGAACGTCCGTAGCGGTCGATGGGAATTTTAAAACTGTAATTATTTACTGCGCTCACTGCATTATACCTTCTTCTTTCAACTTTTCTATTATGGATACCATCTCACTAATGTTTTCCTCGCTTGTATTTCCAGCTCGGTTGGATGCGTTCAACAATCTCAGCCGATCCACAAGTTCATGTACATTATTCCAGTAGACATATTGCACCGGCTTTGAATTTAAACTTTTGTAAAACCGATTAGAAAAGCATAAACCCGCTCCCCTAGTCTGTTTTCTTCTCTTTGGCTGTTTTTCTCGGGATTCCTCCGAAATTCGGTAAGATGTTTTTTCACATATTTGTTAAACTTTTTGTTATTTGTTGGGAATCCGCTTAAATTGTGCGCCGCAAATGGGTTAAACTTTCTTCTCAAAATCGATGCAGATTTGATCATTTTCAAGTAATTCGGCAAATCTTCATGCAAATTGAAATCGCCATCTTCGGGGCTGATGTCTTTATAAACCAGTAGATTGTATAAACCCCTAGTACCAGGGTATATCACATTATTTAATGTTATATCTCTAGTTTCCGGGTTAATTACCAATACACTTTTCCACAAACTCCATGAGTCGGTTTCCGCATTATACTTTACTCCATAAATTGGTTTGTCAATATTTTCGTCTTCGTCTCTAGCTAACACGTCCGCATAGTAAAGATGGAACGGTTCTTCTAGAACGAGTTGTTTAATTTTCTTTATAGGTGCTTCCATGTCTTCGAGTTTAACCCTTGTTGTAGGTGTGGGAATTTTTTCGGCGTTTGCTTGCAACGGGAAGCGGTTACTTGCAAGGGGTCGATCAATTGTTTGTGCATCTCTTTAAATTTTTGCTGAGATGTAGCGTCTCCCCTTTTGTATGCCACAAACTTTTTTCGTACAGCATCTTGAATTAACTGAAGATTACGTTTATTTGCGATAAAATTGTTAACGTCCGTCATCATCAGACTCTGGATGGGAACTAACTATTTTTTTGAATAATGTCAAATATTTATATGCTCGTCGAAAGTCTTCCGATACCGCCCTTATCCAAATCAAAATCTTTCACAATAGTTATAAAATTATGTTTTGAGTCACTCCCACCCCCAACACTGTAAGAACATTTTTTTTAAATTTTGGATATGTCATGTCACCGCTTATATGATCCGAAAAGATATGGCGAGGTTTATGTCATCCTGTTTCCATAATGCGATTACATTGGCGTTATCCCTGAGTCTATGTTTTAAGGCACTAGCGTAAGTTTGACATAGGTAGAATGAATCTATAGCTTTATGTCGACCGAACGAGAAAAACTGTGTGATTTTGCTTTGCTCGTTTGCAGGTATATCATTGAAAATCGCAATTGAACCTTTTTTGGTATCTCTGGGTTCAATCAAATCAGCGTAATTTTCAAAGTCATGGTAACCAATTTTTTCTTTTGGTGGTGAAAAAACGTTTCTAACAATTAGTATTTCGGCTGATATAAACTTTTCGAAAATACATAGACATTTTGGAATTTAAGACCATTCTCGTGCAAGATCAGAAATATTAAGGCATTGGTCTTTCCACAACTCGATGGTCCAGCGAATATAGCTCGTATGTTAGACGGGAACAAAACTCCATGTTTACCCATATTGTTAAGGGCGGAAGCCAAGAATTCGTCAAAGTTCTGCACCGGTATTTTAACTTCTTGTATAGCATCACCCATGTTTCTCACATTGTCTTGCCTAGGAACACCATTCTTCTTTTGAGGTTTATGGAGATCCAAATGCCTGCTTAACGTTCTTCTGGGTATACCATATAGCCTACTTGAAGAGTTAACACTTATACCCTTTTGTATTGCATTAATTGCTTTCTCTAAAGATTCCTTGGTGTGCATCTTTCAAATATAAGTTTAAACTGATTCAAATAGAAAATAATACCCCTTATATACCAGCATTACAAGAATGCGCATGGGCAGGGGTGCGCACACGCAGGGTGCACATGGGCAGTGGTTGCGCGCGCAGTGGTGCGCATGGGTACAGGTGTTCTTAGGCGTACACCGGAATGCGTGAGAAACTGCATTGGATCACCAAAAATCTTATTAATATTAAAACAACATAGATTGTATACAATTTTATTAAAAATATATATACAAAATATTTAATTATGAATAAATCTATCAACAATTCCGTAAACCGATTATATTCAAACATAGAGTCATGTATAATTAAAGCATAAGCCTTCATCGACGGTTCAAAATTTCTTGAAGCTTCTAATTCCATTCTTACATCAACCGTTGCGTCCTTGATGCTTTCAAATTGATGACAACAGTCGATTACAAAGACATGTGATTCCTTAAACCTGTTGTAGTCCATTAAACATTTATTTGACGATTTGTTCGGATAGTGTTTTTCCATAAAAGATGCATAAGACAGGTACGCTGGCAAGTAGTCGTTCTGCTCGAAATCCAAATTTAATCGACTTTGAGGGAATGCCTGAGAGTTTAAAAACACTTTGACATTGGTTATATTGGCATTCGTAAAGCTCGTAGCATTTTCTGTCGTACTTCCCATTTTGCAACGCCAGTAATATCCACCGAGCCTTCTCTGTTTCGTTCGATACTTTAATTCTCCATACTTGCGACTTTGATTGTGTTAGAGATGGTAATTCGTGTAGTTCCCATTTTCTGCATGCAACCATTATAGATGATTGATTTTGCATTTCCGAAAGCAGCGAAGCCTTGGCGAAATCACTTAATGTTATATGCGGAACCTCCCATGAAATACGTTGTATTTTGAACGTTACTGTATTTCCAATCGACTTGTAGCAATTTACATCCGACTTGAATCTGATTAAAATCAGCCCTTGAGGCATGTTGACGATAGTTTTCTTGTAATCTTCAAAAAACACAAAAATGGTTTTTAGCGGTATAGCACAACTAAACCGCCCATCTTGGAATGTGGTATCAGGCTTCCACCCGGTATGTGTAATAGATTTTGTTTCTGATTCTTCCATGGATACTAAACTCTTAATGGTTCGAGTAATTCCAGGGATTCTGCAGACATCTATTATTTGATTATTACCCAATTTGTATTGAATTTCCTCAAACAGAAAATAAGGTGATTTCTAGTAAATTCGTAAGCTTTAGGATCTGGTTCTGCTGCTCTAATCGGGTCTACAGTTGTTGACGCTTCTCTTAATGTTTTCGTAGGCTTATATGTACCCCTTATAAATATGAAACTTTCATGGGGATATGTGATGTTATCACTGCTCTGGATTTCAGTTGAAATTCGATCGTTGTTTCCTGCATTCAATGTAAAGGGTAGATATGTATATTGATCTTCTTTTATTATGGTTTCGTCTAATTTATAACCTCCAAACACATCCAATTTGGGCACGTCCTCATATTTAAGCCTTCCAAGTTTAACGTTTTCATCACCGTGGAGATCTAAGCTGCGTTTACTTCTGCCACCCATCATTTATAACTTTTGATCCCAAAGATTTTAAGAAACGTATTTCTTCTGCTGTAAGTCTTTCGACAACTTGACGCTTTGACGTCGTATTCACTTCTGATCGTCTAGGGGTGTTGTAGCGTGTTTTATATACAAAATCGATGAGCATTTTCAGCTGCTTTTTATTTCCAGTCTCACACAGGTGTATGTTTCCGGTGAAAAATTTACCAATTCGCCCAAATGATCGACTAATCTGATTGTAATATTATCAATTTCTGTCACGCTCAGTGGATAATATATGACGTGGTTATTTTCCTTTTCCAGATTATACCCAGGTGGTACATTATAATTTGAATGGGCCGCTACACTTGCGGCCACGTCCCCAATGCTCCACCCGAAGGTACTACATTGGGTTTAAACGCGAAAATAAACATGCTTCTAATTTATTCTAACTTCATAATTAATTCACCCTAAATAAAAATATAACAAACTGAAACGAAAACTAAATACAGGGTTTAAATAATGGTATCCCTAGCGTTGACTTAGGAGTGTGCCCGATCAACAAGACGAGCAAAAATGAGAGGGGGAGAGATCCGTAATACCGGATAGTAGACGCCGGCTCTGCTTACCAGTGCGACCTGAAGGGTCGACTTAAAACTATCCAAATCTAGCTAGCTAGTTTAAAATGGATTCAAATTTCTAAGCATTTGCCAAATGTATTAATAGTGAATCCAGCTATTTTGCCTGCTTTATAAATTTACAAATTCGTCCTCCCTGATCTAAGTATATTATACTAAATTTGTCCCTAACGTTCCCTATCATTCCCTAACTGACATATTATATATAAAATCTTCTTTTCTATATATACTGCGACCAAAAATTGGCGACAAAACGTCAAACGAATTAAATCAACCCACAAAACAATATAATGCAGGCAAAAATATAAGTGTAAAAATAAATATAAATATACAAATAAACACATAACAAATATATAAATAAATCTGAATAAGCAAAAGCATGTAACAGTGCATATATTAGCAAAAGCAAATACATTATCAGATGCACTCGCATGAGCATTATATTGACTAGCGCCATTACACAAAAACGTGCTTGTTAGATTATTTCAAAATCTGTTTAAAATCACAAATCAATGCACATGCGAGTACAGCCGCCACAATTTTATTTTTACCTCCAATATAAATTTCTCCAGCATCCGAAGATATGGTCGTCTACCTACATCTATTGGTTTTCTGTTTTATGGGAGTTGAATATGCACTATTAAAGTTATGTGGTATACTATATTTTCAATCCTATCATTCACTTTTATCTTCTGATTGCTTTCATCTTAGTTTTATTATTTCTTTATGTTTACACTTATGTCTAAATTATGCTAGGTCGATCTATAGTTTGTATCGCCAACCTCCTCCGATTATACCGTTAGATCTCGTAACCTTCCTGCGATTTTCTGCGCTGTCATGAAGCCTTCTGGTTAGCCACGCGACTTCGCTTTAGGGGTTCTCGTGCCATACTAGACCTTTGTATACTATATTTCATTATCTAGCTCTAACCCTCTGATTTGCCGCTTCACGCGATGAACATCTTTGCGTTTTCTGCGTTACCTCATTACAGCGATCTTGTTGATTATTCACTTGTTAAATAGTTTTCAGGGGCGTGCCTGTTATCAATGCTTTATATCTAGTGTCCTAATCTTGCCTCTAGTCGAAGACTCTATAATTTGTCGTTCAATCCTCACTCGTATCCCCTCTCCATTGACGGGTTACACGATTATCACCGCTTTCTAATCACGATTATCGTATCGACAATGCGATATCTCTAAAGGCTGTCATAGCCTTCTGGTTAGCTACACTATAGCCCATCTTTCCTTAGGTTACCATTTGCGCCTGACTAACAGACATTTTATCGATAGACTCAATTTCGTATCAGCGCTATCCTCATTTGTCCGCTTACGCGAGGTCAGTCGAAGGTCACGTTTGCTCTAAAGCCGTTTTCGCGCCTTCTATCACTCATTCACTAGGACTCGTTCTGCTTGATTATTCGTAACTCGATAGCCTCTCGTGTACAATTCGCTAAAATTCAGGCGCGTCCTTGTTATAACTGAACACCTCTTTTGCTTATCTAGTCTAACGCTCGACCTCTTGCCTCATACGTCCACGTGAACCTCGGTATGAATTCTGATACCCATCGCTCAACTCATGCCCTGTGCGACAAACTCGTTCCACCTCTTTTCCATGCCGGGTTGCAACTCGATACACGACTTTCTTGAATTATTACCAAGATAAGATCTTCGTATTGCGCTTCAATTGTGATAATCGCCTACTCTAATCTCCCTAACGATGCACTATTTGTAGGCGTAAGTCCTATGATACCAAGACCGCCTAGTCGTTTAGCCCTCACCGCTTTTACTGCGGTTATGTGTTGTACGTCGTCTTGACGCACTCCAGAATCTTTAAACGTTCTGCAATACTGAAGCTCGTACAGCGTTGCCTGGCTCAATCGCTCCGCATTAAACCGTCCTCAGCGATTCGCGTGAACCCATGTTATTTATAGCCGCAGCGCCGATTTCTATCTTTATATAATATCGTTTCGCCCGTATACTTTTTACGTATTATACGATAGCCTCTCGCAATGTACCATTCGCACTGCGAAACTTGTACGCCGAGTTGGTAATGACAATCCAAACACCTTCCTTCTCCTCTATACACGCTAAACGCTCTGCTACCTGGTTTCTGTGCCGAAATAAGCGTCCTCTGACTTCGCCGTATAAATTTCTGATTTTACCGCATGCGACGATTCTTTTGCCATATCCTCGACAAACTCGATTCTCTAATTACAGCGGTCATGCAACCCAACGATTGCATCCTGCGGCAACTTACTAACAGATGCTCTCATACAACTTCCAAAATGTGGGACCAGAACATAACCCCTGCGGGCATCCCCTTTCCACCTCACGCGACAGAACTTCACCTGGAATTTCCAACTGTGCCAATCGCCCGTGAAATAACTCTTGACCAAAGACATCAAGTTTCGCGGACAACCCCTACGATCTAACTCGCAAACGATTAATGGCCACCAGGCAGCGTCAAATGCTCCTGAACTGTCCAAAGCAACAACGACACAGTACTCTTTAGCATCTCTCGCCAGCTTTAATTCCCCGACAACGAACTCTATCGCGTCGACAGTCGACTTGCCTGCCACTGTCGGTTATTAAAACCGCCGCTGTCTCGCACTAGGTGCTCAATACGCGTAGTCATAACGCGATCTAAAACTTTCCCCAGCACCGGTAGCAAACTAATTGGACGATAGCTGCCCGGATCTGACGCATCCGCCTTTTTAGGTTTGGGTATAAATTTCACGTTCTGGATTTTCCAGCAACGCGGAAAAACGCTCCTTTCTAAACAAAGATTAAACAACCCGACAAAGGCACACGGGGCTAACAGGCACGCCGCCAGAGCTGCGTCTGAACTAATTCCATCATGCCCCGGTGCCTTCTTAGGGTTCATCCTCCTAAGAGCCCTGACGACCTCGTGAACTAGGATTGCCTTATCGGCACCTGTTCCTTGCGCCTCTGCAGCTTCCCGACGTACTAAATCGTGCAACCCTTTATCCCCCTCGGGATTATCCGTTTTGTTGTTTTCCTCTAATTACGCGGTATGCGGTTTCCCAGGGTTCTTTCTCTGAGTTTCGCGTGCAGAATTCTTTAAATTTATTCGTTTGCGTTTCTTCTATTAATATTTTATATTCGCAGTAACTTTGATTATATTCTATTTACCGTTGTTCTATTATATCTCCCGAGGCGCGTTGATAGAGGCTTTTTAGGTTACGCGTTTCTGCCCGCTTGGTGGTTAGTTCCCGGGTCCACCAGGGTACGCTGTCTTTAAATGTTCTCTTTTGCGGCATGGAATACGACTACGCGTCTACCACCGCTTTGTTTAGTTTTTTCGCGAGTGTTTCTATTTCGTCTGCCTCTCGGCAGTTAAATAGCTAATTTTCGAGCACACGGATACTTTCGCCAAATTTTTGTTTAAATCTCTCCCAATTTGCTTTTTTATTACAGAACCGCGGAAATATAGTTAGCTGCTAGTTTGCGTTTGTTTTGGTTTCAACGTCCTATGTTATGAATTTATGGTCAGAGAGCGTTTCCTCGTCCGACATTAATTTCCAATTACAAATCGTTTCTAACATTTCGTGCGAGACTGCAGTAATATCAATAAAACTGCTGCCTCTATGCCCCTCAAACGTGGGTGGATCATTAGTGTTTATCACACTAAGGTCCCATTCCGTAAAAAGATCAGCAACCTGCGAGCCTGTATCGTCTTCAATAGGGCTGCTCCATAGTGGCAACTTGGCATTAAAATCTCCCCCGATGATTAGATTTTCATTTCTTCCGATTTTACGAATAATATTATCTACTTAATTTATCAAGTCCTCGCTTTGGGAATTTTCCCGCCGGGAATCGACCGGCGGGAGGTACGCGCTTATTACGTAGAACGCAATTCCCCCTGATTTGATTTAGGCCGTCGTTAAAAATGCGTTCGATAAATTATTTAATATAATTCCGGCGCACGTCCCAATATTTCTTATTATCCCGCTACGCGGTCGTTCACTATTCGTGTTTAAGACGGTAACCCCCCTCCCAAAATCTGTTATTTTGTGGCTATACAGGTGCGGTTCTTGTATAAGCCCGATGTAGATATTAGTTTCGATGAATAACTTTACGAAGTTATTTGTTGCCCCTTTACCTTTCCCGAGATTTAGTTGCGCGAATTTAATCTTTTTGTTTCTTATGGACTTTGTTTTATCTTCATAGTCCATAATCGATGTTACGTGTGATTGCGTTCTTCAGACGCTGCATCGTGGGGCATCTACTCGACTTGGCGTCGTGGCGCGTATCGACCTTCGCACCACCTCCAGTTCTGTCGTTTGCCCTAGCGCAAACCACACAGCAGGGGACTGCTTTCCGACAATTTTTGAATTCATGCCCGACCTCGGCACAGTTACCGCACCACTGTACCTTCTCCTGCATTCCATCGATCGATGGCCGTACTCGTAGCACCACTCAGGTGGTACAGATAGACTGAATTCGAATATGCTGTGGGTAAGAAAATTGTTTTTTGAATGATCCTGCGGGATATTGGTTTCCACAAAAATGTTTGAGACCGATATTATGTTCACTTGCTGATTAACGATATGTACGGTATCTGCAGCCAATTTGCGATTGGTAAACCCCAAGATGCTTCCAATATTGTTTTTACGGTTTGCTCCAAAATCAATCGGTATACTGCTTCGTATAGAACACTTTAATGTATTACTGTTGGCACTCAGTTTAAAATATTTTTCAATGTTCTCGTTGATGTCCGGCTTCTGACAACCATTTTTTGAAAACATCCTGTATATATGCATTTATTTCTTCTAATTTGTATGATCTAGGTTCAATGGTTATTCTGCGATGCTCTGGATCGTTAAAGTATAAGATGTTGTTTCCTGGATGTATGTTTTGCACAGTGTTACAAGTGTACAGTCCCACTAGGCCCAAAGCATATTCGCCGTCCTGTTTCAATTTAATTGGTGGGTAAAGGGAACCTGTCGATATGACATTACCATACCCGAATGCGCTCATTGTCACTAAGAAACTTTAACACTAAATGCCCACAATTGTAAGTCTGCTCCGGTACACTGTTGTAGTAAATCTTACAACCTCGAAAATATCTCTTCACTGCTTCCGGTGGTCTCAAGTCTCCAAACGAATCGTAATATAACACACTATTTCCACGTTTTCGGTACCCCACCCAATGTGTACCTGTTCCTTTAGTGGTATCTAAATTAATCACACCCGACTCGTTGACATACGGTCTAATCTTCTGTAACTGATCTCTAGAAAAGACGTTGCGAAAATGAGGAATGTTAGATGCGTAGTTCCTTATATCCACGTCGGTGAGAGCTCTTCGAGGTAACTTGCTTAGTTTTTTGATACTTTTTTACAAACACCACGCCCCTGTTTGTACGGTTTCAAGAATAATGCTGTGCCTTTTTGTATGGTTTTAGAAACGTTCCATTTCTTTTTTCTCAACGGTAATGGCTTCCATAGATCTGTTGTGCCGTTCGCTCTCCTTAAGCTGCTCTTTGGCTCTTTTGACATCATTTACTGCTTTAGCTATCCCCGCAGCACCACCTGTTAGTGCTTCTAGGGCACTTAGTCCTGCGAATATCGGAATCAATGGTAAAAAACCTCCTTTCTGTGGAACGGGTATAATACGTGGGACTTTAATTTTGCTTCTCCCGCCAGCTCCTTTTATGATTTATTTACCAATTAGAATACCAACATCTAGTAGCTTTTTCAAGTTGTCGGAATCAACTCGGTCTATTGCGGATTGTATTTTCTTCAAAAATCCACCTTTGAAACTTATTTTCTTCTTTAAGCCCATACCCATTTTTCTCTTCGCTTTCATAGCGTTTATCACAAACCAAGCTGCTGCTTTTTCCCTAAACTTAGCGTTTTTAGACGTAACTTTCTCCCAGGCTTCTTCTTCTAAAATTTTATCTGCTCGGTGTCTGGCTGGAAGATCGTCGGGGTACAATTTATTCAATTCGCTTATTCCAGGATCGCCTCTTGCTAAGCGCTCATTCAACTTTGTACCAGGACCGCAGTACTGACAACCTGGAATATGCAGCTCAAACGGTAACCTGTTTATAGCGCTGTTGATTAAACCCTCTCCAGAACAGATAATCATGCGTTTACTCAAAAAAATCTCAAACTATACTAAATAAATATACAACAACGAGTCTATTTATACTTTTTCAAAAAATTTACAATATATTATAGTTTCACAAACTACTTAAACAATATATTTACAATAACAATATATTTACATCAACATCTACCTCTCTTGAGCTGTGATCATAGTTGTAGTTATAGTAAACAACTGTTTATAATTACCCCCAACTGTTTTTTATAAGATACTCCCTCTAGTTATCACCATACCCAGAATCTTCAGAATCCGACAAATTTAAACGTCTAAACATTTCCACTAATGTTCTTGTACTTGTCACGTCTCGCACAAATATATCCGGAAAACGTATAACCAGCTCCAAAGCATTTAGTACCCTCTGTTTTGATTCGTTGTAGAATAAAATATTGCCAATTCGAACTTCGCCTTCAACCAAGATTTTAATTCGTTTCTCCCCTTCAGTCAGAGTAGTAAAACCAATCGCCATCATTAAAATTAGAATTAGCAACAAACCCTACTAATTCGCTGTATAATGCTGGGAAGTCACGACTTTCCAACTGCTTAAATTGATACTTCAACAGCTCTCGCATATGGAATAGTTTACGGCACTCCAATTCATTTATAACTGTCGAGCTATTACCCATAATTATTTTTAACTGGAATGTGTCGTCCTCGGTTGATCCGGACACTGGTGACTGAGTGATAAAGAACGAAGCTCCTAGTTGTATGTGTAGATTTTCCATTTCGGGTGCACCATTTAATCGACTGTTTAGCACGTCACGAGAAAATTACCTTAATTTTAAATTCCACTTGAAAATTTGTAAATGCTAACCAATCTTCGTATGTCAATTCCAGAACATGGTTGCTACAATATTTCTTACTACACAACAACCGTAATGCAGGTTTTATTCTCTGGTTTATAACAAACCCAATTTCCGCATTATGAGGATGTTCACCCAATTCATTTAAACTATACGTAAACTTATTAATTAAATTTTCAATATACGAAACTTGTGCATTATTAGCATCTACAGACTCCATTGCTTTGCACTGATTTCACTAAGATGACTGAGAAAGGGTCCTATGTAGATCATCCTTTTAAATGTTTCATGCCCCACGAATTGGGTTGATCATGAAAATGCTACGTACTCACCAATTAAATCGTTTTACTAACTTAGGAAGTTGTGCCTCTCTACGTTGCTATACTCTAGTTGAAAATGCTTTCCTAGTTGATAATGCCGCGGCTAGCTCTGCTCACTACGTCCCCCTGGATACTCACCACAACTACTCATTCTTATAACCACCCTTCAGAATAAAAACAAATAAAAAATGTTTCGACACAAAACATACAGCCCTTTTATTCTAACAACACAAACAATAAATTCTCACAAATCACAATATATACAAATAATATTCAAGTTAAAACATTTCATATTTCTGCTCAATAGTAAAGCATAAGTCTAAAGTCCCCGGGATTCTATGCTCCTCTACATTTCATAATTTCATTTAAAAGTAGATGGGCCCATTCTGTACCCTTAATTTACTTCTTCCGTCCATGTTGAGCTCAGTATAAACCTTGTTATTTCCTGTGCATAAAATTTTGCATTGTCAAATTATACCAAAGACCAGTTTACAACATATTATTCAAGTATTTACACCCTCAGATTAATAATAGAAAATTTTCCCTTACATATGTCCATACAATTAAATTTTAGTTTATAAAAATTTTCACCACCAAAAAAAACAAATCACTCATAAATTAAAATAACTTAGCACCAGCACAACAGTTTCAATAAAAAAATCGTTACCTGGAGTGTGTTCTTCCGGATTACTTCCTCCAGAAATGACCCTCTACCACACTCGTACCTGGATTACTCCATCTTGCTGCTTTCTAAGTCGAACAGCAATTCCATCCCATTAACTATCTGAAGACGCCGTCTGCCAGACTGCATGTACAACAATAAAATCACATCTTTTTGTCCAATTAACGTGCCACCAGCACCCTCGTTCAAAATATAAATACTTTTTCTACTTACGTAGCATCCAGCTTTAATTATAATAATTATTTATTTCAATTCAGCCCGTTACTCTGCACCCACTTGTGCATTACAAACATTTGTACTAATTTTCTGGCGAACTGCACTGATACGCGGTATGAGAGCTAGGATGTTCTTCTGTATAATTGAAAATGTAAACAAGAAGACAGAAAAATAAGAGAGCGAATCTAACTCAAGCAGTGCTTATATATTTTTCGCCCCACTCGCGATGACCGTATTTTCACTACACATTCTATCAACTGAAATCAACTGCCACAACAATTCCACAAATTTCATCCGTACAAAACATGCAACGAACTTTCAAAACCGAGAGCTCATCCACTCCACTATTGTTTTACCCCGAAAAACTATGTAAAACTTCAACCGTTTCAAGCCTTCCATGAAGTCTGTCGTCTGCTATTTCCCAAACAAATCAGATTACGCCCCTGATGTGCGCGTCTATACTCCTATCGCAGTCCTACTTTCATCGCCATCTTTTCTATCTTTGTTCTAATTTCCTATCTAAATTGTCAACGTTGTTTCCACTCTTTTCATATCTTTGTCTGCCACATGTTTTCTGTTCTATTTTATTGTCCCACTATTACTATATTGTTTGCTGTCAATTCTCCTTTCATATACGTGCGCCTTGAAAAATCGATACTGCTCACAAACATGATGCATCTTAATCCTGCTTATTGGTATTTAAAAAATATTACTTTAACACGCGCACTTGAAAGATGTTTGTCATTTAAGCCACCTGTTATGTTTCATCTTACTCTGTCGCTTAATTTTATTGATCCGTTTTTGGAATAATCGTCTGTTATTGTTAACCTTGTATCTTGTCCGTTACCCAAATACTCCGAATTGTTTTCTAAACGTTTTCTAGCTTTAACAAAAATTATTTATCTACCCCAAGTTTGTGTTCCTTAAAATCATTAAACGTTTTAACTTGTTTTGCCATATTACCTTGCAGCTTTCTACGAATGCTTTAATTTATGATATTAAATAAATGTACGTTTTTAAATTAACGTATACAAATTAAACCTACATTAACAACATGTAATTTTATTTTAATCTATTTAAACTGAAGCGCTATTAAATAACTTATTGATTTTTACATACAGGGTCACTAAATAAATTATGCTTGTCCTATTTACACATGTTTACGCTTTCCCGTACACAGTAATATATATATATATATATATATATATATATATATTTGAAAAAATATATATTACAAAATATTTTACATATATATTAGAAAAAAATGTATATTTCGGTATTTATTATAGACACAAACGGCGCCAGTTAAGGTTCGTGGCTTCGAGCGGTCCTTTTTAAAAAGACTTCTTTGAACTTTAACACATTTATTTGTTTTAAACAGATTTGAACAATGGAATTTTACAATCTTGAATTAAATTATTCTAAGTTGAAATACATTAATTAATAATTGTACAAGTGAGTTACCGACGGACTGCAATGTGAAAGCTGAACGTTGATGAACTGACTGCGAGTGGAGCTCCCGGGCCTTATATAATCTCCCTACCCCCTCAAAGTGCTGTGGGAATCTGCGGACCTAATGTCCGCTTACACTTTTGACTCTATTCATGATACATAGTTGCTATATTAAAAGCTATTCATAATTATAATGTTGCAGGCTTAATTCTGCGTAATCTCGGTACGTGACTTCCTACGACCGTCTGTGACCTGACATCTGCAGTGTCACTTATCCTTGTGCTACTTTGTAGCGCTTCCGTTCACATGAACGTTTATAAACTGAAATAAATTGTAATAAATTGTCTTTTAATTACATTGTTGCATTTTCCTAATATTTCCTAATAACTTTATTAGTTGCATAGATATAACAAGTGGGGGATCACATAACTCGCCTCATAGCAAACTATAATAGTGAAGAAAATATGAATAATACCTACCTTGCTGGTAACATAGTTTTAGTACCGAAAATAAATACTAGTAACCTTACCTACAGCTGTAGCCAGTGGCGAAATGAGTTTTTCAAACTTAATTTAATACAGACATATTAACCTTCACATATTGGACTAGCAAAATCTCTAATAAATATGCGGCCTTCCCAAACTAGGATTTGCAAAATTTAATTAAAGACCTGTTCATATAGGAATACAGAGGCAAACATTTCTCTAAACAGTGTACCATTTTCCACAATGAAAAATGTTTGAATATGAGTAATCATTATAATTTTTGCCTTTATAAATCTTAAATTAAAAAGTACTGTAGTATGAGTACGCTTTTGTTTAGAAAGACTAGAACGGCCAATTATAGTCTTGTGCAACGCGGCAAAAATTACTAGAGCCGGTCCTGAACAAGAACATGCGTTTGTATTAATTTACATTGATACAATTGCTTAAAGCTATATCACATATATCTCCAGGATCGGTAAAAGTAAAACGCTTGTCAGTATTATACTTATAATTTTTACCCAAATATGTCTTCAAAATAATACAGTTAAAAACAGCAAATTAAACTCAATACATAAAACTAAGATTTTCCAAGGTTACATATTTTAGTATTTATTACGGAAAAATTTTGTCGGCGGAAATATAAGATATAATATAAGATATATAATATATATATATATATATATATATATATATATATATATATAAATATAAGATTTATTCTAAAAATATATGCAAAACGACGTTGTAGTAGTGTTTGTGCAGACTACACAACGTTTACGCTTTTATTTTACATAATTACTGTTCCTGTAACTACATTTTTCTACAACCATTTAAAAACTTAACTTTCAAATATTAGAACTATATGATTATAACATTTTTACGGCTACAAAATAAAACAATTTTGTATATTCAAACAAAGACATAATTCAAATGTTAATTTAGTCCATTCGCTTTAACTATAGGATGACGTCACAACTTAATAAAATACCGTATTGGCAATGTTAGCTTATCATAATATATTTCTGTGGCTTGGTACTAGAAGTGCCTAAGTCATTTTTTGTCGCTATTGAAATTTTATCCCGATACATATTATTTAAACCAATACTTTCAATGCAAGAAATATTTAAGTCAAACTAGTTCATTTAACGCATATTTATTGGATACGTGGTCCCTAAATTACTTCCAATAATCTAAAAATCTTTCTGCTAGATATGCCTAAGTATACATAATGGATCTTAGTAATAGCAGATTTTATGCAAGAAGTACGCAAGTCAAGAAGAGCACTTTTTTTCTTTGTATTTCTTTGTTGAAAGTGCTTATGTCACGACTTAGGTACTTCTTGCTACAATAATACTTAGTCCACATTATGAAATGGGTATATTATTGCACCACGTATCCCAGCTTGTTACTTGTTATTAATACTTGGTGCCTAGCTGACCAGTAGTGTTTCTGGGTATAAGAATTGTGACGGGTTTATTGTTTTTGTGTACTAACTGCATTACTCTAATCTCTAATCAAGGCCACCCCGAGTAGGGGGTGTCCGGTGTGCGACACCCCTCCATTACGAATTGGTCATTCGGAAAATGTTTCCGTGAGTAGGAAATTTGCAGAAAATTTACTGCGCGATATAAGTTGATGACTACGCTATTTTGAAATATTGGTTTAGTAAACAAAGAACTGTCTATATAAAAACACAAACGTTTACTCTCTTTTAAATTGAATAAGTCAATTTTCAATATAGAGTTCGTTTAGTAAGCTACTAAGAACTTCATATTATACAACCTAAATGTAGAAATACTATACTTAAACGTGAACCTAAAGCCTCTTAATTGTTGTTCTTCGGTCGCAGCCTGTTGTCAACAGTCTCTTGGCGTCAGTCGTTGACTTACATTCTCCACAATTGAACCCTTTCGGATTAGTATGCCGAAGGTCGACACTAAGCTGCTTAAAAAGTTAAAATAGTCGCCGGTTGACACTTATATTTTTATTATCTTTTAATGCGGAAACATTTACGGTTGCACACATACGGTCTTAAAATGATAGTTTATTCTAAAGCACAGTGTACAGCTACTTGCAATAAATGTGTTGTGTGTCTATACAAAAACATTCTAAGAAAAAACGCATTACAGTTGAATGCACATTATGTGGAAGTGTTTTTGATAGTGATTACAGTAAAAGACATCAGATTAAATGTCATGATGAAAAACCGGTCCAAGTAAAACATGTTGCTGCTCCTGAAAATCCATTTGCGGCAGCCAAAAAGCAGAAAATACAAAAACAGTCAATCGCTACAACGATGACGCAGGTAGATATATAGATATTAATATAATATTGTTATTTAAACCAAATAAGCCGAATTGCATTTTGTATAAGCATTTCATCTACATTTGTGTCACAGTAGTACCGTTTACTATATTATAATGCTGTTAACTTTTAATCAAATCAATATCTCATGATAATATAGTATATTTTGATACAAGTTTAGAAGCTAGCCTTTAAAGCACGCGCAACGTGTGAGGGCACGATGCAAGCGGAGTATCATACGCTATTTTTTAATATACCTGCATTAAAACTTGACATAAAGGTTTAAATATCACTGAATTTATCTTAATCTATTTCGTAAAGTAGACTACTGGTCGTTTTAATTTACTGTTGTCATGGAAATAATTGTGGTTTGCAATTAGTTTGACAGTTCATTTAATTGACATTTTTGAGTATAGGTAAATATTTACGTTTGACATATATAATTTGACAAGTGAATATAAAGTTGTAGTTGTTGTTGCTTAGCAAACTTTAAAACACGAGTGCGATAAAGATCGATTTACGCACGCTAATTAGTTCTTTAAATTGGTATTATGGTGCAGGTATATTAAAAAAAAACTTTGCAAAACAATATGTTACTCTACATTTACTTATTTTTTAAATAGGAACCGCAACCATTAACTTCAAATCTGGGATCAGAATCATTAAAAATTGCAACGGATAAATAGCACTGGTGCCCGGATAGCAGAGTCCAATATGGAGACAAGAACGTAAATAAAGATACATCTAAAATTCTTAAACACCGTGTAAATGAAGATAACTCAAGAAACGAAAATGATTTACTGGAAAGCGTTGAATTAGTTGCGGATACGAGTCCTAAGGACCATAGTTCTTTACCAACAACAGAACAAATAAATGAAACTGTGCATCGATCAAATATGACTAATTTTGAGGAAACTTTCGAGAATATCTCTTATGTGGAATGTGCTGGACAACTGGAGGCCTTTGTCAAACAAATGGATGCATCTAGAATACCACTTGAGAAAATTAAACGCGCAGATGTCACGTATTCTGTAACATTTCTAACAGAAACAATTGATATTTTAAGATCTATTAAAGACTCTAGCACAACTATTCTTCTAAATTGTGAAAAAGCATTAGAAGGAATTATGAATAAAAATGAAAACGTTCCAGTTCAGGCAGTAGACTACTTCGTAGATCATGACCCAGGTAAACGCAAAATTCTTTTATCGGACTTTCAAAAGAGAATATTTAGTAAAACTTGGTCCATGTCAGCCAAAACTAAGTACATTTCCGGCACATGAAAGTATTTCTAAGGAAAAACAGTGGACATTCTCTGCAAAATGGTACGACACATCACAATTTAGAATACAGCATAGAAAAGGACGCTGCATTTTGTTTTGCGTGTTGTCTTTTCCCTAATGGACCTAGTAGAGAAAAATGCGATAAATCGTGGGTTATTAAGGACATAAGAACTTGGCATAAAATGAGAAGTCGTGGCAAAAATGATAGTGGGAAGTTGGAAAAACATTTTAAATCCGAATCTCACAAGGCAGCATTACAAGACTTAGGTCATTTTATATTAAAGGATCGGCATGTTGATACACTCATTAATAAAACAGGGCATAAAGTCCAAATTGAGAAACAGGCAGAATTAGAATTTAATACGCAGGAGATCAAAATTTTAGCAGATATTGTACATACAATAACAAGCCGAGGAATAGCATTTAGAGGTGACAATAAAAAGATAGCAGCTATATACAGATTGTGAATCTTGTCGCAAGACATAATCCCATCTTACAAAAATGGATTAACTCAAAACGTATGAGACCTTACCACGAATCGTATTTAAGCCATAGAGCTCAAAATGAATTTATATCAATACTTGGAGAGGAATTAAAATTACATATTATTAATGAAATTAAAAACGCAGGTTTATTTTAAATTATGGCAGATAGAATGCCGGATTTAAGCCATAATGATAGGTTGTCAATTGTTTATCGTTATGTAAACAAAGAAGGACTGCCAGTCGAGAGGCTTTTAAACGTGGTTGAAACACAAGATAAAACTGGCCACGAATTGGCCATGGTCATAGTAAAATGCATACAATTGAATGGTTTATCGACGAATGAATTGGAATTTGAGTCATACGATTACGCATCTTCTATATCAGGTCGATATAACGGAGCACAAAAATTTGTTTCTGATCTTGTAGATCACAATGTTCCTTACATCCCATGCCAAGCGCACCGGATGAACACATTTATGCAACACAGTTGCAAGGCAAGTCCCATAATATCTAACCTGTTCGACTCACTATAAAACTTATATGTATTTTTTACTTCAAGTACTAAAAGATTTTTGTACTTAAGCAAAGAGCTGGCAAATGTAGAATGTGCTCTTCATTTACGAAATTTGTCAAAAACCAGATGGACTGCTAGAGCAAAATCTGTAAATGTGGTTCATGCATCGTTTGAAGCTATCATTTCTGTGTTAAATATTATTCTTAATTCTTATAATTTTACTACAAATACAAAATCTCTTGCTCTCGGAATTGAAAAACGACTGCTCTCCTTTGATACTATAATTTCTTTATTTTTAATGAAAATATAATGAACAAAACCAAAATTGTTTCAGAATTACTAGAAAGTGAAAATTTGAATATTGTCGATGCGATAGAATTAATGGCAGCTACTGCAAATACAATGCAAAAAATCAATTTAAACGAAATTGAAATGAATAACTTTACTGATGCTTCATTACAAATATCAAAAACATTTAACGTCGACGCAGTATTGGAATTAAAAACACCATAGAATACGCTTGGTTCCAAAACGATATGATGATGCTACTGAAAATCAAATTGAATCTGACTTATATTCTTTTTATAGAAAAGAGTTTAAAACGGTCTTAGACATCTTAACAACTCTAATGCGTGACAATATAAAAGTAACGATTGAAACAATAAACCGATCTTCGAAAGTATTTATAAACCTAATTTAATAAAAACTGTAGATAGTGTTGTGTGTATATCAAATTTGTTTCCCGTTTGTAAGCCAGATCCTACATCACTACATATGGAGTTCAAAATTTTTGTAAACTATTGTGAAAAAAGTGATTATTCATTAGCTGAGTTAGCTTCCATGGTGCATAAGTTGCAGAATGTTTTAAAACCAGTAAATAAAACTTATTGTTTAGCTTTTACAGCACCCGTCACGGTCTCATCAAATGAAAGAAGTTTTAGTACACTAAAATTAGCAAAAAATTATTTGCGGTCGACCATGGCTGACGATCGCTTTGAAATGCTGATGCTTCTTTCATGCGAAAAAGACATTACTGACAAAATAAATTTACTAGCCGTGCTTAGTAAATAGGCAATAATGAAAATAAGACGTTCCAAAGTAGTAGATGAGCTTATTTTGTTTATTGTTTTTATTTGATTTTATTTGTATAAATAGGTCTTGAAGATAATTCTTTTTCTGTTATACGTACATACCTACATTTCAAAAATATGATCGGAAAATGCTAGGAATGCACACCCCTCTAATAGAATAACCTTCGGGGCGGCCCTGTCTCTAATTTCTAAAGTAATTTAAGTATTATCATGCTATTGTTAAAAACAAACAAACACTGACAATGTTTACACGTGGCAAACGGATGCTTGAGTTGTGTTTACGTAATACTGGCGTTATTCCTGAAACAGGTATGTTTTAATAGTCATATTTATGAATCTCTTACTTATTCCGGGCACATCAAGTGTTTTGAGTTAGTGTTGCAGTAAAATACGTTACCACAAAACTACTACATTTGTATTTTTTCGTTTTAGATAGTGCTGATGGGAAACTTTGCAAATCTAGTTTCTGCTACTACAGTAACAAATTGCAATGGTGACAACAACATTGTTATAACATCATTAGAGGGTAAAATTTATTCTTTCATTTGTCTGCTACGGTATTGATAACTACACAGCCTTATGAAATTTTATACTCCGTGCATAGTAGTTATGTCTGTTTTGTTTTTTAAAAGGGATTCAGTGAATGAAGATACTCTAATTATTATCATCAACACTAATGCTATTCAAGGCAACATCACTGATATCCGTGAGGGGGCTGTACCCATGCAAAATGTTTTAACAGGTATATTTTGATCATTTTCAAAGAACTCTTTAGTCTTATTTTATCTTAATTAGATATATCGCAACCATATCAACCAGCAGATTACGCAAATCAGATGGTGGGACCATCAACATCCGCTGGACTATTTCCAACGTCATTTGAAACTGCTTCAACGTTATCTAGCGAAAACTGTGAAGCTGTTAATAGTGAACATAACGTATATTCGTCTGATGATTCAGAAGATGTTTATGAGCCATCACATACTGAGTCGTCATCTACCGACAGTGAAACATTGAACACAACTATGATCAATTATGACGGTGCTCTTACTGCTCTTAATAATAATACTACAACAGTTCCTTGTAAAAATAAGGATAAAGGAAGAGGACAGAACACGAAAAAGAAAGAAATGTGAAAGAATGGCAGAGAAACAAGCGGTCTGAAGCAAGAAGTAGAGGAGAGCCTTATTATTCGACAGCAAATCGATTTATTCCCGGAAAGACGCTTAAAGCTACATGTTCATGTAGGAGAAAGTGTGGAGATAAGTTATCGAAAAATAGTAGACTACAACTGTTTCAAACATTTTATGCATTAGACTCGTGTTCTCAAAATCAATTTCTTGCCCAGAGTGTAGAAGAAGTGGACAAAAAAGTTGAACGACTTCGGCAGAAGCAAAGGGCCAGTAAGCAGAAATTTACTCGTCTTTATTTTTTGTATAATGGTAATAAAAAAGTACAAGTCTGCCGTAATATGTTCTTAAATACATTTGATATTCGACCAGGAAAAATGAAAGTACTAGTCAAGAAAAAAAGACTTTCTACTACTGGCGTATGTCCTGCCAACCAAACATAAAACTAGTGAAACTGCAACTACTACAATAAAAAAACATATTAACAGTTTTCCCTCCTACATTAGTCATTATTCAAAATCACACTAAGACAAAAGGTACTTGTCTTCGGACTTAAATGTTTCGAAAATGTATACTTTATACAAAGATATGTGTATTTCTCAAAACTTGTTTCCGGAAAATGAATCATACTATAGAAAGTTGACACTTCAATTTGTCCTTTCGCCATTCTTCTAATGAGACATGCGCAAAGTGTGATAGGTATATAACAGTGATTAATGTCACTAAAAATTTGCAAGAAAAAGCAGTTCATGAACAAAGTTATAACCAGCATCTTGCTATGGCGGATCAGGCTTATAAGAAAAAAAGGGATAAAATCCGAAGTCTAAATGCTGAAACTATCGCGTTCTTATCTTTTGATTTGAAAAATGCCTGGCTATACCATATCTTCAGAACAACGTTTCCTTTTACAAAAGATCTTTATGGACGTATAACCTAACTATCTACAGTTGTGTAAACAAAAAAAAACATGCAATTTGATATATACGGGATGAATCACTAGGAGAGAGGTGGTTAAGAAATTGCATAATGCGTGAGACACTATATTTTTTCTTTGGCAAACAGCATTGCTGAAATTAACATGTATAGCGATTGTTGTACGGGGTAAAACGAGAAATATTTACTTTGCTACAATGCTTTCACACTTAATGAAAAATTATAACAGCTCGAATAGAACACTGGTGATAAACCACAAATTTCTAGAACCGGGACATACCCACTTAGAGGCAGACACAATTCATGGCGCAATTGAAAAAGTTAAAAAAGAACTACGGTTATGATTGAACTGACAAGAGATTCGGCAAATCTAAAACGAATGGTTCTACGCAATCCGCCTATTCAGGTTGTAGAACTGTAACAAAGCGATCTTTTAAATTTTGAGAAAATTTTGAAAACTTATTATGTGCATCGCAAAATTAACACTTGCAAGGAATTCGTTTCAAATAAAATGGTTACAATATCGAACCGATGCAATTTCACAAATGATATACAAAACTTCATATTCTTCCGAGAGTTTTAATGTAATGAATTTAGCTCGAAAAGCAAAGAATAGTAATGAGACTTATGTTACACAATCGGCTACTCATCCTTTGCTAATTACAACAGGCGTGATGTAGAAATAGCATTAACACCAATAAACTACAATCGAATTCCGCTGCCTGAAAAGAAACCTAAAGATCTGAAAGATTTGCTGCCTTACCTGTCTGATACAAGTAGATGATTTTATGAATCGCTCATTTCTACACCAACAGTATCTGATTAAGATGACTATTCACCAGATGAGCGCGTATATGAAAACCACGACTAACAAGTGGAGTAACTGTAACCTTAAGGCATTTGCCTGTAATATTTTTTTTTGTTAAAATAGAAGGAGTACGACTGTGTTTTATTGCCTAAGTCAATTAATTACAAAAAAGTTTTAGTTTAAGATGTGCACGTCAGAAAAAAAAGTAAAAAAAAGCAATTTTTTCCATTTTTTTTTGTAAACCAGTATCAAGTCAATTACAAATTTTGTAGAGAAAACGTAGTTTTTCTCAAAATTATATTGATATAATGCTATTTATAAATCGATCAAATTTTCATTATAACAAATTTAGCCAGACCTACTGAAAATTAATGTATTTTGCCTTAGTCACATCTTGTACCAAGCCACAGATTTAATGAAAGATATATGAATATTCCCATTGGCAAGTGCAAATCTAGGTATTTATTTGCATACGCTTGCCAACACTTAATTACTACATTTGACGTCATCCTAAAGTTAATTTGAATGGACTATATAAGAAATTTTACATGTTTAGATTTTTGTTATTCTATAACTACTAAAAATAATTGAAACCATGTTCCATCCATCTCTTTACCTGCGATACCTTCTAAAAGCCTTAGCAAGTTTTGCCAAAAGAAACACAAAATATACATAAAGAGCATAAGTATTTCGTTGCGAGTTGTATTCGGGGCAAATAAATAACTGACACGAACACATTAAAAAGGCCACCAAGAACAGCAGTGGCAATAGCCTCATTATATAGGATTAGAACGTATATTTAATATTGTTAATGTTTAGAGAAGAAAATGTTTTCAAAGGTTGACCCCCTGCTGAAGATTTTCTTGTATTTTAACTTCTGAAGTATGGAATTCTCACGTACCCTGAACGTTGCTTCTTGAACAAATTCTGCAAAAAAAGGCTCAATTAGGGCAACGTTGTGATGAACAGAATATTGTTAGTGATGTTTTACAACATCAAAGATTATCTTAAAGCTTTGATTAGAATTATATGTGAAATTCGAGTTCGGCAGCTTCTGTGCAAAGCATGCAATTCATTCGGGCAGCATATACAAAATGTTACAAATAGCATTTTGGCCACGGTACATTTCAGTGTCATAATTTAATTTAAAAAAAAATTAATATGCTTAACGAAAAGTGTATTACTTTATTACATATGTATGCTTACGTATAAAAAATATTAATATCATCTTAAAATTTCTGAACAATTGTATTCCCTCTTGATTCAAAGCAAGAAAGAACTTGCTTGAATTGCATCTTATCGTATAGATGCAGATCACTGTGTCTTTTCCTGACAATCTATTTTGACTTTCTTGTTTATTATTGCACAAATACTAGCATATAAAGGTCACTGAATGCTAAATTAGAATTCATATTTTCTTGGCACCTATATACCACTATGCATTAAAATTTAGAGTTAAAGTTTGATGTAATAAATAGGTCTAAACTTGTGTTAGTCAAGTGTGATGTTGCGCTTGCTGTGAATTATTGATGATACAAATTTAAATAAAATAATACAAACTTTACTATTATTCTTTAACTTTGGAACAATATTGTATTATATTATTGTGTCTATTTCGAACTAAACCATTATAAAATTAAATTTCAACCAGTTAGGGTTTTCTTTATGAAACAATTTTCATTTTTAGTTTTTGAACTTATTATAATATTAATTTCTTAAATATATGATTTCAAATAGTAAATTGGTTGGAATAGTTTTACCCAAAATTCAATATTTCATATATCTGATTAATTTCTGGCAACACCTACCTTCGATTTTCGAACGCCATAATACTTATTTCAAAACCTGCCTTGAATTAAATAAAATGCTAATATAAAATATAACCGTTTACAATGATCATTCGCGACCTTTAATAATAGAAATCAAGGTATCAATATGATTTTTTGTTAAAGGTTGTTGCAATAATTAAGTATTTGTCAAAACTAGACATTATTTTGGCTCCAAGGTCTTGCAAAAAAGTTTTTATTATAATAATGGCAATTTTCTATAGAAGCAATTGAGATGATTTTCCTATCTGATTTAGGTATGCCAGAGCATGCGAACGTGTGAAGTCCCAAAAGCGTATAGATGGAATACTATACTATTTAGCAAGCCAAATTCAAAGTGATCCTACATATGATTTTCCAATGCTCCACCCTAAGGTACTACATTGGCCAGGAAGCGAGTTTTTTTTACCTGGAAAATTTGGAATTTTGCCGAACCCTTGCTGTTCCAAGCAAGGTAGGGATCTTTAACGTGCGTGACAACACTCACACGGGACTTCCATTTTACCTCTCATCCGAACGAGGGTGTATTTTTGTGAAAAATGCTCGCCTAACATTTTTCAAGCGGACGGTGTCGGGATTCGAACCCGGGACCTTGGGCGTAGCAGTCACACACATACTACTACGCCACGGAGCCGCCAATTCAAAGCGATCGCTTAGATTTCTATTTGCCGAAATTAAACATTCAATTTTAAAAATGATCCGCACTTTCAAATATTTTTCAGTAATTTTGTTTTGTGCGCCAGACGCAAGTCACTTGAATAAAAAAATGTTATTTTAAGACACGTGCAGTATATAACAATACTAAAAAGGTTAAATAAATAGAGATGGACTCGGGCTCGGACTTTCGGGCGGCCCGGCGGCCCGGCCCATTTCGGGCTAGAATCCGGGCCAGACCGTTGACTACTTTATTCGGGCCCGGCCCGGGCAGGGCCTATCTTTTATTCGGGCCGGCCGGGCCAAACGATTCGGGCCAGCCCGAACTTTTCGGGCCGAAAAACGCACGAGTAGATATTCCACCGTCGTTTCACTTCTATCTCACAGTGAGTAAGTAAATGTTCTTAATTATATTTTCACGAAGTGTCTTTATGAACCCATTAATAATCAGTTTTTGTCTTGTTTAGTGTAAAGAAGACATGATATTATAATTCACTTCTTATCCCGAATATTTTTTTCTAGTCCTATTTAATATTCCTCAAGGTATATTGTCATATTATCAATCGTGTGTATAGTTTACGTCTACCGCCTAAAACACTAGATAGTTATTGCAATGTTCATTTTACCAATTTTTTAATAAAGTTTTCCTTGGTTGACATTTACACATGCGCAATTAACGCACCTTTAATGTTTGTACTTTATTAAAAAGTAGAACACCTTTATTTAATTTAAATACAATTTAAGGCGACTTAATTTTGACATACACCAAATGCCTAACGTACAAACTTACATTTAATTGTCTGCTTTCTGTATAAATATTGTGAAATTAAATGGCTTTCTGAAGTGTTGTTTCCGTAATTAAATTTAGAGATGCAATGTCCAACTTTATAACACGAAAAGGATATAAAACGTCAACGCTCTAAATACGATGATGCTGTTTTGTAATGTCTTTCCTCGAAGTAAGGCGTAAAAATTCTTTTAAAAACGGATACGCTATTTGCTTGGGAAGAAGTAAAAAACCGTGTCTTGAAGTAAACTCGTAGAGTATTCCGTGAAAGCATTTTGACAACACATACAAATGTTATCGAATCAATGAGAAATGAAAGACTCAAATAATAAAAAAGGTTCATCTTTGTGTGAATACAATTTTTTTGACCTTTTCCAATATAGTTAAACATGTAATATAGGTCACTCTATCACAAAAGAAATTAATTTTTATTCATTTTTAAAACATAACTTACAGATATAGAATACCAAACATATTTGTCAAAATAAAAAGTATAGAAAGAAACACTTGCAATAGCACTCCTTTGAATTGGATGCAAACTTTTAATAAAGGATACTTTATATGAAGATTCTTTTAATAACGTCTACTTGGAATGAGTTTGCAATAACTCTCTAATATCAAGTAGGTAATTTTAGTAGAATTCTTTGAAGTGGGAACGAGAAGATAAAACGGACGCAAATTTATGATAAGGTTATAAGGTACATTAAGCGTACACTCAATTTACATGAAAGTTCAATCGATGTCAATGCGTTCTTGCAACAAATTTCTATTTTCAATATATTGTAGGATTTACTGTCGATCCTTTTTTCAAAAATTGACTGTAGGTTTACTCATCCCATAAAATCATGCGCCTGTTTTATATTTTAATATGCGCTAATTTTGCAGCCACATTTTGTCTTTAATAGCTTTCGTAGTTTAAATTTCTAGTTTTATAGCTACAAGTTAAAAATGTGATAAGATTGTTTAAAAACATCGGGTATCTTCACTAAATTGGTAGTTTGCCGAAAAGCTGGATGTACCCATTCCTTATAATCCCTCGTACATTTTGTACATAATATTTTCAGTACAGATGCAAGTCCGTGTAGAAAACAGTTGGTTTTTATGGTAATTTTTACTTCCTAGGAATTGTTCATTGTACTTCCTTAGATTTTTAAAAATTTTGCTCAGGTCTCCCAGTCTCAGTTCGTCGATGACAACTTTATACTCAAGACCGCCTTTATTTGAATTTAATAATAACACTTCTTTCTAGTACAGTATATGGACTACGGAGTATAACAAATATATAACAAATGAAATAATATTTATCTTCTTCATATATGATAGTGTTTTTTGATATAATAACTATCATGTCAGACTTTGATAGCGACGATAGCGTAAAAGACCTTAATTATAATCCCAATAAAAGTGGTAATAGTGCTGCTAGTAGTCAAACAAATCTACGTTTTGATATGACAACCGGGTCGACATCCCGCAGCAAATTTATACAATTTTTTTAGTTTGGTGTTATTTCAAATGATACAAAAACTGCGTCTTGTTTGTTGTGTAAAAAGAAAAAAGGCAGGGCGGAATTCAAAATTAAATATTCACGCATCACCTATTTAAAACATCATTTAAAATCAGTTCATGAAAGTGAATATAAAGTTTTATTTGCAAATGCTGACTAGATCGGACCCAGTAAGGGCCCATTTTATAAGCAGAAGACTCTAAAGAGATGTACCAGTCAAAGGTAGGCATAATATTTACTAATTCTTATAATTAAGAATTTAAAATCTCAAAATAAGGTGTTTGTGTAGAGGCGAACTATAGATATAAATTACCTACAAAAGTTAAGATGTCTTTAAATGGCATCTAAACTAAACTTTATATCGAGATCAATGAACAGGAAAAAATTGCATTATCATCATCAATCTATTGGGGTTAACTACATATTTTATTCTTTGCAAATTAACCGTAGGCATATACTTTTTATTGCTTGAAAAATTTAGGAAAGTAATTTTTGTTGGCATATATGCCAAAAATAATATATGTGCTCACACCTATTCAATGACACACATTTAGAATAAAGGCAACAGTTTTTATAGCTTCTCCGAGGTGCCCAACCCTTCAGGTCTCAGGTAGATAAAAGTATTTCTTCCATATAACATAACAGGAATTATGATGCAGGTGGTGGTACTATGTTTGTTCGTTGAACTTTCTCAATTGTATTTAAACGAAAGTGAAAGTTTACCTCACTAAAATGCCAAATAGGTACTTTACCTACACCAATTTGTACCCGCACATTTGTTCCTATCGGTCACGCTATTCAACCGTCAGAAAGTGATTTACTACTTATTCTAATTTACTTGTTTGAGCAGTTTCCAGTTTGTTTTAGAAAACTCTTATTAAAAAAACTAAAAACTTTTATATTAATTTTGAGTAAGTTTTGTTAGAGTTTTCCCTGTCAATCGTCAAATAAAATTTCAGACCTCTCAAAATTATATCTTGGAATTTTTAGAAACTTTTTGCAGAATTATACAAGATGATTAAGATGAATTTGAATACCATTAAATCTAAAACCTAAAAAAATCCCACTTAAAACAGATTCAAAATGCGAATTTGTAGAGATTCATCACCGATAGCAACAATGCTTTAAATATATCTGCTATATAGCCGTTGGTTTATATTAGATTAAATAAACATTTTTAGAGTTACTGTTTTTATGTTGGCTGCCACTAAAATTCATTGCGAAATACTTACTTGTTGAACACAACTGAAAAAAATATCTTCTCATTCAC
>JARFIW010001073.1:0-45935 GCA_036346225.1 Platerodrilus igneus | reverse complement strand
AATTTTAAAAGGATAAGGTCAAGATTAGTACATCTTACAGGTAGAATTCAACGGTTAAAGCTCCCTAAAGAAAATTTTGAGGAAATTGTGTTATTTAAAATGAAAGTTTGGCTACTATTCTTGTTGTGGAAGCAGATCTGCATGAGAAATTAAATAAAGATACGAGTTCAAATCATAGAGATATTAATATAAATCCTATTGCTGCATCTAATGTGCCCATTCCAACGGTTACATATGTCACACAGTCAGTCCCTATTGGATCTTGGTCGATAAAATATTCAGGAAACCCATCTCTCTTATATCAATTTTTAGAAAACATTAGTGACATTGCACAGTCCCGAAAGGTATCTGAAATGGAATTGTTTAATTCTGCAGTTGAATTGTTTACCGGTGATGCCTTAGTATGGTATCGTTGCGTTCGTAGTTCATTAACAGATTGGAGTTCGTTGGTTAGTAGACTAAAGGAAGATTTCTTGCCAGCACATCCTGAAGACGATATTTGGGAAAAAATCAAAATAGATTACAGAGGAATGGTGAATCAGTTGTATTGTTCATTGCTAATATGGAAAATTTGTTTAACCGATTACCTATTATTCCTGCAGAACACACTAAAGTTAGAATAGTCAAGAAAAATTTATTGCCATATTTCATTCAGCATCTTGCTCTTACAGAGATAGAGGATATTAGTACGTTAGTTAAACTGTGTAAGAAGTTAGAAGAAGCTTCTTTAAGTAAACATAAGTCTGTTTCAGTTGCACCATATAGTCACAAGCAGCCTATTAATTATTTTAATCCACGTTTTAGAAACAAAACCCCTAGTTCATTTCAGAATGCTTCAAGTCGTGTTTATACCCTACATCTTCACATTCCCAGTACAAGTTCTTAATTCTGCTACCCCAATGACAGAAAAGAGTGGAGTAGGTAACTCATTTATTAAGAATAAATTGGTATGTTGGAATTGTTCACGTTATGGACATACTTTCAGTGTCTGTAGATCTTTCAAGAGATTATTTTGTTATGGTTGTGGTCGTAAAGGAGTGACTAGTATCACTTGTCCGTCGTGTCCAACTCAACGAGTAAAGGAACAGAAGTTGAATAACGATTCCCCTGGGTTTAGACAAGAGGCTACAGATATGTTGTGTGCTCGAGAAGGTCTATGTTGTAAAGAGGAGTGGTCGCGATGGCTTCAGGTAGTTAGAAAATTTTTGCAGGAGTAGAGTTCCACCTAAAGCTAATGCATTGTTTGAGAAAAAGCCTTATGATAATCGCCCATATGTGATGGTAAAGTTATTCGACATGGATATTACAGGTTTATTTGATTCTGGATGTATTACATCGATAGTAGGTTCATCTTTTAGTCTTATTAGTTATGTTTGTTGGTCGATTAATGGTACACTAGTTTTTACTGTTGAAATATAGTTTTGAAGATTGCTCTTGTGCATGAGCACGTTTTGGTTTAGTTTGATTGGTTTTGAGTAGCAATTTTATGGTCGCGTTACAACGTAGTATGTTGAGTTAAGTTAGATCTGTGCGAGACTTGTTGTGGTTCATCGTGTAGCGTTATGTTAGTCTAGACGAAACTCCGGAAGGGTTGGTCGCTCAGCGTTATGTCAGTCTATGCGAGGGTCGTGGTAAGTTTGTCGCTTTAGCAGTTTTGGCATCGTCACTTGAGATTATTTGAAGTCGGTTATGATGTGATTCGTTTTGCTTATTTAGTTTGTCAGTCTAGATGAGACTCAGAGAAGAGTTTGTCATTCTAGCAATTTTGTTTATAAGTCTAGGTGAGGCTCATAGAGGAGCTTGTCATACTAGCAAATTTATGCGTTGTGAAGCACTTTAGTTTATATCGACAGTTTGATTATGGGTAGAGTAAGCGTGTACCAGAACATTTATTAATAGTTATCATGAAGTAAAGTAGAAAATAATTTCGTATTCAAATTCCTTTTCATTTATCCGTATCTTCAAATTTAAGTCTAAGAAAATGTTTAGTATCGATAATTCTGCGACAGATGAAGGTGAACATGAAGATGATAAAATGTTTCTGATCCTTAAGTACTTCTAATTATAGTTGATGTCAGTAGTAATTCCTTTTGGTCCATGTTTTAAACTCTTAAGTAGGACAAGATTAAAGTTAGTGAAATTTTTTTGGTTTGTTTAAAGTAATTTTGTTTTAGTAGTAATAGAGCTTAATATGTTTGTTGATTTAGATGTTGCATGTGTTAAATGATAATTTTGATGACGACAAGGATGTGTTAAATGACGACAAGGATGTGTTAAATGATAATTTTGATGACGACAAGGATGTGTTAAATGATAATTTTGATGACGACAAGGATATGTTTATGGATTTTGAATGATGATATGTTTTTTGAGGTGTTTGAGAGTGCAGCATATGCTTAGAGATGTTGCAGGTATATAGAGAAGAATATGTATTCGGTGAAGAGGTGCGTATTCAGTTATGAGGTACATGATGGAGATTATAGAGAGTGTTTAGTAAAGTGTTGAGTATAGTTATATAGTTAGAGTGTGATAGAGTATTAAGCATTAAAGGAATGCTTGAGTTTTGGTTTAGTAGTTTGAGACTAGGCCTGATGTGCTTATTCTTTATTGAGAGTGTACATGAGCTAAGAGAGTTCATGAAGAGTTTTTTTTGTGAGTTGCTGGTGGATGTCTCCCAGTAGGCTCAACGTATGATTTATTAGTGGTTTTGGAGTTCTTTGGTGATGAATCACTGATGTTGTAGAATTTTGAGAGATATAGTTGAGTCTGTAGCATAGTAGTCGTACAGATAATGTTGTGAGGTGCTCACTCAAAGATCAAAGGTATCTTGTTGATGAATAAGTATTGTTAATACTTTGTCTGTTTCTCGAGTATTAGAGATTTGTTTCGTGAATGGACTTCGTAAATAACAGCTTTTGGTACTTGTTAAATTCATCGATTAGTTTGAATGTAATTAGCACTTGGAAAGTTATGTACATAAATCCTTAAGACAGATATAGTAAATTAGAGAAGAGTATTCGTTGTACAGATTTTTGTTTAATAGTAATTTTGTTATACATTCGATTTTGTTTATTACAGTTCTAATTTATAGAAAAATATTTTTCGCTTCAGGTAAAATTTTTTTTCTTTGATATGGTTGTTGCGTTTGTAACTATAGATGACATGCATCCACTGAGTGTTAGATTCCCCTAAATATTCTTAACTGATTGACGTATATACTGATTATGACTTCCCGAATTTGTCCCTTTATAGGCGTGTAGTACGCGCAGTTACTAATCACTCAATCCCATGCATTAATATTCCCCATATCAATTAGTGAATGATTCTGTTTTTTGTTAAACTCTTCGTTAGTTATAGTTAAAGTTTGTGCTGTTTTGTTGTGAGTTGTAAGAGGTTTATACAGTTAATAAGAGTAATTTTGAAGTTTCAGTCGAAAATTTTTTTTAGAAAAAATTCTTCCATACCTCGAATTTTTTCTCTTGGGAAGAGGCTGTGTAACGTATTTTTTTTCTTGTTACACCAAGCCTAATAAATTAATAATAAAACAGATAAATTTTAAAGCATTTAATTCGTAAATATTCAGCCAATAAAAATTAAAGTATAATGTTCATAATAACACATAGATTCTAGAAGATATATAATCTGAGGCTTGTTACCAAGCGTTGTCCAGTTAATTATCAGCACTTTTGTTTCAAACGTCCGAGAGTGAAGTCGCTTTTTTGTAGACTAGAGATAAAAGTCAAGATGGCCCGACTAAAACACGAGGCGTCTAATAGAGTCAAGAAGAAGAACTTGAGTTGAGAACATGGAACGATAATATACATCATTTAAGACATGCAATATCTTATGGACATATCTACAACAACAATTTTCAATGTTAAATTATAATAAATTTTCGTCGCAGTAATTTAAAGCAGGCAGTTATGGTTTCGTTCTATCTATTTAACTACGCCGTATAGAAATGGTTTATTCAACAAAGAATCTTGGTACTTCAAACTCACTGATGATTAATACGCTGGAAAAATACAACAGCTGACGTCATGATTTTGCACCTGCAATTTATTTGGATACACGTGAGTGTTTGAAACTTTCCGTAACTTTGAAAGTATAGTAAATTATTATGAGATTTCCTACGTTGATTATTAGAGAATTTTATATCCCTTTTCAAATTTTAAACTATCGTTTAAATGTTCTTTAAAGTCCCCAAATTGGTTTATCCTTTGTAGAAATTGTCATAACCCTTTTGTAAATTCTCCTTGTTTTTTAATAACGGCCGCTTAAAGGAGCTTTATAATTAACATTTCATAAATTTTAAAACGTCGCTGGTGTTTTATAAGCCCACTTTCTGTTTCTTTGGTTAACATTTTATCTGTTTTTCAACGCTAATATGTTTTAGATTTTTTAAACCAAGTAGGCATAAAGTCTTAAACGTCTATAAAAACTTGGAAGAAATGCCCCTTAATGGAAATAATTGAGCTCCTTAAATTCGTCTTAAACAAGTTTATTTTGAGGAAAAATTTAATTTCTTGCAAAATCACCTTTTAATGGAACTAAAAGTTGTAAATTCTTTCCACCAACCAACCAAACTGCAATTAAGTCAGTTTGCCCTTTTCATTAGGTACCTTAAATCTTCATAGGGCTTTTTCGCAAAGATGGAATGGAATTCCGACGATTTAAACCCGATTGGCTTCCCAAAAAGTGCATACGATTAAATTCCTAATTTGAGCATTTGAAATTTATTAAAGAAAATCCTTAATCAGCATCTTACTTCAATTTCATCATGTTAATATCGTTCCATCTTAAAACAATAAATTATACTCAATTGCCTCCTTATACTAATTCAATCATGGATTTTTAATCGAATTTTTTACAACAAATAAAATTTCAATGAAATTTGAGTGAAATTTATTGTATTTGTAGTTTAAAAAATTTAATAAAATTTCTTTAATTTGGGAAAATTTTTTGTAAAAATTTTACTTTAATGTTTAACATAAATGCTTAATTAATTGAAATATTTTTATAAAATTTAATGTATTTTAAAATTTAATTCTTTATTCAAACGAAATTGTTTTCTACAAGAAAATTTAATTACAATGAAAAATCCCTAAACTATAAGAAGATATTTTTAAACTAGAAATATTCCGTTATTTTAAATTTCACCTTTAATTTACTATTTTAAAATTTTTACAAACATTAACCTGTTTAATACAAATTCGTAATGGGTTTTGAAATCGTCTTATTCTGGCTGCCAACCAGAAATTTCTTTTAATTGGAAAATTCCTAAAACTCTAAACCACCTTCTCAATGTTTCAGGGTCAATTAAATTTCGTTTAAACAAATTCATCCATATCATTTCAAACTAACCATTAATTTATAATTTAACTAATTGAAAAATAGTAGATATCATATTTCTTTTCGCAACCAAACTATATTCGATATTAATTTTTATACCCTATTTATCATTCCACCTACGTTAAAACTTTTTCTATTTAAAAAACTTTACCAAATTAATTTTTTTAACAAATACAAACTTAAATTTCAAATTATCAAAAATTTTAATAAAAATTTTAACAAAATTTATCTATCAAAAATTCAAAAATTAAAGCGAAACTCTAATTAAAATTGTAAAGCCTGTTAAGTTATTGCCTTCGAATTACGGACGATTTAAAAATTTTCTCACCGTAAATTTTCTTTCTCGGAATTTCCTTAAATAAAATTTGTTTTAATAAAATCCTTTACGAAATATAATTACAAAACTTGAAATCAAAAATTCATAATTTTTACCTAAACCAAAACTGCATATTCATTTTCTTTTGCTTATTAATTATAATCTAAATTTTCCCAATTAAACTTGTTCTTACTTTTCTTCTCTAGGTATAAAACTTTTTTGCGAATCCACCACGTTTTCTTAAATACAAAAATTCAAAATTGGAAATAATTAAATATGAATCAAATCATTAAATTTATTAGCCCGCAATTAAAGCGTCGATTTTCTTAATTTCCGATTGGAATTTCATATTTTTCATTCGTTAAATAAATTCTAGAAATTTAAGTATTGAAAAAAAAATAAAATTGCACCCACTTGAAACCTTTTTAATTTAAACCCAAATATCCCCCTTAGTTTTTATTTTTCAAACGCATATTTTTATTCCTCGTCGTTGTTTAATACTTTCCCTATCAACTCAACATTTCTTCTTCCAACTATATGTTTCACGACATTACTATCTCAGTTTCGATAAATTAATCTTTTCTTAAGTTCTTTTAATAACCGTATTTATTTTACCATTCTTAATATCAAATGATATTTTTTCAATTTTTAAAACCAATAAATCCCCTGTTTTTAATAAAGTAATTTAAACCCTTTTAATAAGGAATTTAACCAATTTATACCCGGTTTAAGGATTAATTAAACCTTAATTTTATGAACGTTTATTTTATTACACTTCTAATAATTTATCTAATCTTTTAATTAAACAATTAATTATTCAAAGTTAATGATTTAACCATAATAACCTTTTAAAGTAAGACAAACCTTTACTAGGTATTATTACGGTTTTTATACCCTGTTAAATTTGGATTTTTATATAAATTTTACCCAAATAAGTTTAATATTGTTGTAAAATTTTATTCAAAGTTATTTCATTTCAATCGTATTAGCTTTCTTCATACGTTTATTCACATCATTAATATTAATTTACATTTACCTTACTTGATTTTATAATAGATATAACTGAATTTTATGTTTAGTTATTACAATACTATATACATGGCAATTTTGTGGATTAGTTTATTTCTCTTTTTAAGGCTTTCTCATTCTTTTCCTTTATAAATTAATAATTTAAAATAATGTTTAAAATTCTTTAAAGATTTTAAAACGGGTCAATGGGCAAAAGGCCCCCGGCCAGCTTAATGGGGGTCAATGATTAAAGGGGCCTTATAAAAAAAAACAAGGATTCTAATTTTATTAAAACAACCGCTAAATAAACCAATAGTCATTTATAAATCATTTTTATTAAGTGTTTACTACCTTTATAAATAAGAGTAATCTTTAATAAGTTTCAATTAATAATTCTTCAAAAGGGAATTGTTTTAAGTTTTACGGGTGTTTTTGTTAAATTTGTAAACGGTAAGATAAATCATGATTTATAAACTACAAGCTATTAAATAAAAAAAAAGAACAATCAACCCTACTGAATGACTCAGAACAATTGTGCTTATCTACTTATTTATGTCTTTGCTAAAAATTTTACTAAATTACTTAGAGTAATTATGTCTTACCTATTTATATTTTTTTTGTTACATTTTACCTGAACTATGTTTAATTGGTGTGTGATGAAACGTTTCTGCTACTCCCCAATATGATCTCACTTTGTACTCAGAATTTTTCTGTACTGCTATTACTGTTGTTAGATTATAGAGTTTATCTAAACAGTTGCTCTTATTTATTCTATAAAGTACTGAACAATTTATACTTGATCCATAGGCTATGCTTTTTCTCTGTTTCAGGTTTACTATTCTAATTTCTCTATGGCAGGTACTGGTACTAACTTCTGACAGCCGCGTCCCTTATAGATTGGTCTGCTTTCTACAACCCCCCCTACTTTCCGATTGAGCCCGGTCACTGTTTTTTTTCTTGGATTTTCTTTTGTTACGCACGGCTACGAGCCACCGTGACATAACTTTGACGCACAACGTGGCATCTACTAGAAATACGTAACAAGTAGATAAGAACTGTAAATTAAATTTTTCTAGTTGTTAAAAAAAGATAAGAATTTGTAAATTAGAAGTAAGTAGTCTAGTTATAATTACAGCTTGCTTTATAGACATAACATAAATATTTAAAAGATTTAGAAAATAATACAATGTATATCTCACTTATAAAATTTGTCAACGGCTTACCTTGTTTTGTACAAAGAAATTAAATAATTCCAATGTAAGGTTTTTATGTGTTATTATCAAAACGTTAGAAGTATGTGAGGTGAAATCGATGAATTTACATTAAATATATGTGATTGCTGTTAGGGTTTTATGCCGCTTCTGCGAATTTATAAATCTATCTTCACCTGGGTTAAACCGTTCAAACGGTTAGAATCTACGAATATGCCAACGGATCCCACTTTATTGGACTAGCTCGCATAGGGGTAACGTCGTTCGTTAAGGTGAACAGTACTATGTAAGATGCGCTCGAAAGCGGTCGCGTAATATTATTGTTATTCGCAATCTCCCTATGAGCAATTATTCTAAATGAATATGTAATTGTTTCTAGTGTTTAAAAATGCCTCGCTTGTGCACGGCTATTGTACTATTTGTTAGCGAGTTGGACTTTTAGTAGAAGCAAAGCCACAATAGTAATTAACGTCAATTTACTGATAAAGAATAAACATAATATACACGTACATCAACTGAATGCAAATACATAAATTTATATTGGATTTAATTATAAATTCATATCAGATAGCATATTCGAAACCACTATCTGTGCATCGCGTGAACGTCGGTTTCGTACCGCCTATATTATTGATTTTCTTGACGTTGTCGCTAGGTATCGGACAACTATAACATTGACCTTCACAATTATCTACGCTTTGAGTATCGCACATAATAGTCGCGTCGCGCAGGGCGCTAACACTATTCTAACTAAACTAATTAATAAAGTAAATGTACATACGTTAACCGAGCACGTCTTGTTTTTATTCTACATACATGTCCAATCGAAGTGTTTCTTTTGCTAAGCTAATTAGTGCTAATAAACTAAACCCTAAATTAATATCAGAAAGAGTCGACTTCCAATCCTATTTGTGAAGCAATAAACCCTTTCGTGCCATGGTCCTTCGAGCCGGATTCTATCAGTACTAAATAATGGATAATTATTATTTCAAACATTAATTCCAACGTGTTCTATAAACGCGGGAAGTGGGATCGGCTGCAAAAAAACGCTATGGTATGTACACCCTAACTAGAAATATCGCATAGCATTCTACTAATGGTTGTAACAGCCCATTCATGTTTTAAGAATGTTACATTCCAAATTTGGAGATGTACACTTTTAAATTTGTGAGTGAATTCCCGCCATTATTTTTCAAATAGAGTTGTTAAATTTTCGCCATCCCGGACAGTTGCGTCGGCGCAAAAGAATGCGCCGATGCGGAGTGATGGCGCAAGTACGCGGGGTGTGACACGACATTATTAGCCAACGAGACGTCGAACGGTGACGTTTGCCTGTGTCTTTTCTCTTTTAGAATGTAGGTTTTTCCTTATCTTGCTTTATCGTTCCTTACTTGGTTGTTCGTCTTACCCACGAACAAAAAAGAGAAGACGTTAAATCTGGTTTCAACGATGAACTAACGTAATCCACACCCAGACGAAGATGAGTATGGCCCTTGCGCAAGGATGACCCGCAAAATCGTGTAGAGTTTCACATTTTTAAGCGAGTACTTTTTATCTTATTAAGGTGCAACTTGTATCATTGTAAACGCATTTGGCATGTGATACAATTTGACACGTATTTATGTCGTAATATCTTTGTTGTGCAATAATGTGAACGTGTATAGTACCAGTGTTGCCAACGATGGTAGTGACTGTGAACACGCGACGCCGGCAGTATAACAGTGGCGCCCAAACTTATGTTGAAAATTTGTCTATACCTCCGATTTATCTTATAAAGGTTAGTTTAGAATATCTTTGTAGAAGTTGGGCTTTTTCACTCAAAGATAATAAAAAATATTTTTTTAAATTTTTAATGGCTTTTGAATAGAAGAAACACAATCTGGCAACATTGCATTTGGTAAGTTTTATCTTATGTTGCCGTGACATTGAATGCAGTTGAAATATCAATCTGAAGGATTAAGTTGGCAATGCTCGAACAATGATTGTTTACCTCTCATATATGTTATTTCTAACTTAGTTAATTGGCATTTTCCTTTTATAAAAGCAGTGTATTTATATTTAAATTCTCTCAAATAATTACCTAACCTAATTTAGGATGAAACTAAAGCATATACCTTTTAAATGTGTTTAGCAAATTACATAACCTCACTTTAAACAGGTGCTTTGGATTAAATAATTCTTTCTGTAAGTATTCTAGTCATAGATAAAAACCTTTATTTACCATTCATTATGATTAAAAAAAGAAAAAATTCCTTAAAATGACACTAAGTTTAGTTAAATAATTATCTTAAACCTAAAATTATTTTAGTTTATTGAAACCTGTTTTTAGTTTAAATTTTACCTATCTATTACATTATCTTAGTTTGCCATAATTCTATAGTGTTCCCTTACAATCCAAATAATTAACTATAGGTTACGAATTCCTTCTTATAGAAAATTTTGTCCCTAAATACAGCTAACGCAATTAACTAAATTCTTATCTTAGTATATCTATACCTTCTAAAACACTATAGTAAACTTGATTTCGTTATATCTGCTTTCTTAAACACTACAATAATGAGGTTGATGATAATGTTTTGTATTTAAGTTCATTTACCATCCCCTTTAGCTACGATGGTTGTTCGATAAATCTCTCGATATAAAAGTAATACCTTAATAATTTGGTATACTGGTTTTTTCTGTAGATGTATCGCTAAAATATTGTCTTGTGTAGCGAGCATGATTTTGTTTTGATAACAAACTTTTTTATTTATATCGGTATTGCAACGCAGCGTTTTGAAACGTTTTTTTCGAGGCAGCCACGTTGGGCGCCAAATTTATGCTACGTTGGCTCGTAGCCGTGCGTAACACAAAAAAAAACAAAGAAATGACCGGGATCAATCGGAGATTAGGGGGGGTTGTAGAAAGCAGACTGACATATAAAGTATGCGGCGGTAAAGAGTTAGTGACATTACCTGCAAGAAAATTAGTTAAGCAAACCTGAAAAAAAAGAATAATAAGCATAGCAGCAATGAAAAGTCTAAGTTATTCAGTACTTTGTAGAATGTAAATAAAACTGTTTAGATAAACTATATAATATAATAACGGTAAAAGCAGTACAAAAATTTTTAGTACAAAGTGAGGTAATATTGGGGAGTCGCAGAAACGTTTCCTCACACACCAATTAAACTTAAATCAGACAAAATGTTAACAAAAGATAAATAGGTAAGTCATAATTGATATGAGTAATTCAGTAGTATTGATTGTTTTTTTTTTTTTTTCTTAATAGCAGGCAAGTCTATTGTAAAAGGTATCAGAACGACGAAGAATTGGTAAAGCAACGGATAGATATTTAAAGTAATAACCAGTAGGAAATAGTTCAACTTACTAAAGTCCTTCAGCAATGCTTCCTTGCAACTGAAGTGTGGGATTCAATGATGTCATGCACTAACGAAGCACTTCACCCTTGACTGTGAGTGTGTTGATGGAATTTCTTACACTTTAAACTAATCACACTTACGTAGTTCACTAGTGTTAGCAGCAGACACTATCATGCTGATGGAACTATGTAGCATTGATAAATTTCTTGTTAATTCCATTTCCTGAGACAATAATTTCGAAATATTTTGTAACACAAATCGAAAAAAAAATGGTAATAAAAATTTAGAATCACGGGCTCTCAAGACACGATGTAATGCATTAAAACTAACAGTAACGTGAGGTGTTTTATTTCCTACCTATGGTAACAAAGAAAATCTAATGCTTTTGAATAACGAAATTTGCGCAAACAACGATCTATTCTAGATTCGTTGGGGTTAGAAAATTCAGAAACTACAGGGTCAACTGTCTTTACACGTGAATGAGATACATGTTTATAAGAAGCAACTTTTTTTTCTACTAAACCTGCTACAACTGTATCATCATTGTTTCTTTTTAGAAACACTCAAGTTTAAAACTGTATTTGGATAATCCAAAGTATGCACTACTCTGATAAAAAGGAACACGGAGACTAGATCGCACACACAGTTCAAATATAAAAAGACAAATCAACTAAAAAAACACAATCAATAAAGCGACGCGTATCACTAAGTCAATGTTCCGAAAAAAACGCACGTGCAGGTCGAGTAAACACGTTCGCCTATCAAGCATACTTCCTTCAAAAGGAATTAGAACTACACTTTCTACAGTTAAAATACAACTTTTACTTCACAAGAAAAACAACTAAAATCGTGCCGCGCTTGTTCCTGAACAATACGAAAATTAATCCCGTATTCATTCTCAATATTGTCAAAAGCAGAAAGGAAACAGTATTTTTAACGTACTTAGTATATCGGAACCAAGAACAAAACTCCGACTACTCATCTGTTTATATCAATTCCTCGCTATTACAACCGCTTATCGCCTCTTATCTAGACTTGTATATCCACATAAGGAACAAAATTTATATTTACGGCAAGACAAGAACGATGCAATCTATTCATTATAACACGACGCATTCGTCAACGAGTTAATAAATATTAAATATAGAAATAGTAATTTGTAGAAATGTATTTATAAATTGGGAAACAGCGTAAAATGTTAAAACTACCAAAAATGCCCGTTACAGTTTTAAGATCTATTTGGTTTAGGCGAAACTTGTCGTCGTGGTTGGTCGCTCAGCAGTATGATAGTCTAGACGAGACTTATGAAGAGTTGGTCGCTCAGCATTACATAAGTCTAGACGAGACTCGTGGTAAATTTGTCGCTTTAATAATTTTTGAATCATTTTTTGAGGATGATGTTGAAGTTTTTGTTTCTAAGTCTAGGTGAGGCTCAAAGGAGAGCTTGGCACCCTACCAATTATATGCGTTGTAAGATTATTTTTTTTGTTCTTTAACAATTTTGTTATGAGTAAATCGAGTCTTAATTACCGCCATCTCTTCATATATTGATTCAGACCATACTAGGTGGGATGAAAATATCTTTAAAATTGCTCAAACTTTGCGTACATCAAAAATTTTTCACGTTACATTTCTTTAACGGCTTACCTAATGTTTTTGTCCCTGCTATAAATTAGTTAACTTTATTCAGCCATTTCTTTTCTTATACAGCACTTACCTTCTACACTTTCGCCTTATTTACCTTAAACTAGCTATCTTTTTGCTACCTGTTAATTTTTCCTTGAATTTATTGCTAGTCACATATCTGTTTATTATCTAGGTCCCCCACTATAACTCTGTCGCTTCATTTAATTAATCCTAGTACCTTTTCTACATCATTTTATTTTGTTTTCAGCATTTATCTTACGTAGTTTAATTACATGGTGATTGTCGTAACTTTGGTTGTAATAACTCATTGAATTTTTATGATTGGTTTTAGCTGATGTTGAGTGACTGCTTTTTTCTTTGGGCTCACATAGGAGTCGCGTTCTATGCCATTGTAAGAAATAGTCCATATTCGCAGTTGCAAAAAACTAGGAGTTTCTATTCCATGCGTTTTTCTTCTGAATTATTACAGTCGCACACCTCATCTTTTATCATTACTTGTTTTCTCCTTCCACTAAGTCATCATAACATAAACATTTTTTTGTTGTTTTTTATTGAACTTTGTGGTGAGGTGCTATCGCTTTTTATTGATATCTTATCGAATTCTCGGTTGTTTTAGCATATTGGGACAGTGTGTCTGTATTTAACTGCTTATATTTAGGCATTCTTGTGTGCTTATGGCGTTACCGTTTCTAAAAATTACCTTGAAACAGTTGGTTTTTGTGTGAAGGAATCTGAAAATTTATGGGACTTAAGATGAAAATAAAATTTTTTTAGGTAGTCAAGGATAATTAATTTACAGATAACCAGGCTATGTTGTAAATAAGTATAGGGGGCTTATTTTATTTTGGTAGTTCCGAAAATTTGCATTCACATTTAAAGAGTTTTACTATGAGCTCATGATAAGACAAAGGAGAATAAGATAAACTTGTTTGTTTTTATATGGCTTTGGTCATGTTCGAGTAAATAAGTGAGGTTATGTTTTTTTAAATGAAAACCATAATTGGCTGTAGTTCTGATACAAAGTCATTTTTTTTCTTTTTTTAGTGATGCACTGCAGTGTACATGTTCAACATAAAAATTTTTGAAAAAACTTTGTTTTTATGAAATACGAAACTTTGTATTAAATAATATGTGAATATTTGAGCTGATTTTAAGGATCAAGTAGCCATATGACACATAACAATAGATTTCACTTGTTTGAATAACAGAAATTAGATAGTACTGGTATTTTGTGTTTATACGTACATTATTTTCTTCTAATAGTTAGAATGTCCTATACAAATGAAGAAAAAAATGGCATACGCTTTTGCTACTATTCTTCGAATCGTAACTCACGTGCAGCAGCAGATTTGTACTTTGAAAAATACATGGAACGTAAGCAACCACACTGTCGGATATTTAGCAAACTTGAAAATAATCTTAAGGCATATGGTGCATTTACCAAACCTAAATTCTTACGAAAATATAAAGAAACTGTTGAAGCGCATGCGTTGGCGTTTTTGTTAACTATAAACCAGAATCTTCACTACCGAAATTGCAAACCACTGTGCAACTTCTAAGGAAACTGTGAGGTGTATTCTGAAAAGTCGGAAATATCATCCCTATCACTATTCTATTTCAAATACATTGTATCCAGTGGATAATCAAAGACGGATGATAACATTTATTCGTTGGTACCTTAATAAATGTGAAGAGGTTTCATATTTTTGGAGAACCATTATGTTTACTAACGAGAATAAATTTACAAATAACGGAATATTTAATCGGCATAACGAAGTATTTTATTCTCAAGAAAATCCTAAACTTGTGCGTGAATCCAGAGATCAACATCAATTTGATATTAATTGTTGGTGTGGAATATTTTGTAGAAAAATTATTGGACCTTTTTTTATAACGACAATTTGACCGCTGCAAATTACTTAAATTTCTTACAACACCAACTAGAAGAATATTTAGATGAATTACCTCTTAACATCCATTACAGACTAAAGTATTTCCAACACGATGGTGCCCCTGCACACAGTGCTACATCAGTGAAGCAATATTTAACTGCTCGTTTTGAGGACGTGATTGGTAACAAAATGGAAATTGATTGGCCTGCTCGTTCATCACAAGTTACGCCATTAGATTTGTGGGTGATTTAAAAAATAAAGTGTATTCTACTACTCAAACGCTTGAGGATTTAATAGCTAGAATCCAAACAGCAATTGCAAGAATTGATGGACGAACAATAGAAAAAGCACTTCGTAATGTTAAAAATGATGTGAGCTGTGCCTTCAACAAAATGGTCGGCACTTTGAACACCTTATGAAGTGATAATATATTTAAAATTTTTAACATAATTTGTTTTTGATATTTTTGTTACGAATGCATAAGTATTTTATTATTTAATACCAAGTTTCGTATTTCATAAAAACAAAATTTTTTCAAAAATTTTTATGTTGACCATGTACACTGTAGTGTATCATTAAAAGGAGAAAAAAATGACTTTCTATCAGAACCACCGCCAATTAGTGTTTTCATTTAAAAAACATAACCTCACTTATTTACTCGAACATTACCAAAGCCATGTAAAAACAAATGAGTTTATCTTATTCTCCTTTTAAAATAATGTAAAAATATCAACAACGTTTTACTGTATCTATCACAATAAATGAACCACGAAGCAAAACAAAAAGGATCAAAATTTCGTTATTTTGGTATAACGCTTTTGCTACACGCTGAATGTTAATTATCTCTTCATGGCTAAACTCGGCATTAAAAACTGCACTACTTTCCTTATTTAACCTTTTCTCTAATGTCACAAATAACAGAGTCACTCATACAACGTGTAAGAACTAAGGCACCCTGTATGTATGTATATATATATATATATATATATATATATATATTTTGTTGTTATTGTTAATGTTTTTCGCTTCTACTCTGCGTCTCTAAAATTTCTCAATTTTGATACTTTAAACATATTTCTTTTTATATATGCCTCGGCTAGCTCAGTCTAATACACACAGAGTGCACGACGATACGATAACAAAGAGTGTTTAATCCCCCTTTTCTCTAACTCCTATCTATTTGAATAATGTAGACGAAACAACCAAAATTTGCATAATGATCAAGAATATGCACACTTTATATTTCAATAACTTTGATACTTTGATTTTATATTCAAAAATTAACCCCTGAATCAAAATATTAATATCTATCTGATTATACCCAAAATCATACTCCCATAAACCCAGCAAAATACCACTGTCCGTTACTTGAAGCACTTTTGAACGTTCAAGTGACCTTCCTTCTATCTACATAAATTTTCATAAGTTATTTGATGACCCCTTACAAATACTTCAATGTAAATAGTAAAAATTGAAATCAAGTCTTATGCTAATAAAGGATAATTTATCTCTGACCTGCGTTTTTCCTGCTTGTTTCTTAGAATTGCCTCTACATGTGATTGTCAGCACCACTGGATCGTTTCCAATTAAGTTCTCTGGTACAGTTTCTTCCAGTCTAACCCTTTTGTTGAATACTTTCTCCCTTCGATGCTCAAATACCAATTCGATTCGTAGCGTAATTATTTAAGTTCGTCCACCAGAATGTTTAAATTTGCTTGAAGTTTTCCTTGGATCTACTAGATTTTACTTACAGTTTATTTAGCTATTTAGATCTTATTTAGTGTTTCTTAGATGCTATCTTATTTAGATACTATTTAGATCTCATTTAGATTCTATTTAGAGCTCTAAATTGTTAAATATTAGAGTTAGGTTTAATTAATAATTTAACTTACGTTTTTCAAAGTAAACGGCATATTTATCACAACTTTTCTATCACTAAATTAATAACTTTTGTTATGTTTACTTCGCATGATATTCGACTTTTAAGTGATGTAGTTCCTGCCTTGGTGGCAGAGATACTGATTGTTTATTGCATCGTTCTTGTATATAAAGAGTCATCTTTCCACCTGTATTTATTGGTCTTACTCGCGTTGTACTTTGCTTTTATTATTGTAAGCCTTGAATTTTTTACAAATTTCCTGTCAAAACCCTGGTTGAATTGTTTCATTTCTCACGTAGGCGTCTATTTCGTAAAGCATATTTCTCAAAAAATCCAACTTTAGACTCCATCCTAGTCACGCCCGCTTGAATGTATTTGCTGTTATTAAAATTTTATTATAATTTGAATTATTCAAAATCACATCCTAGCTTTGATACCGCGTGACAGTGCAGTCCGCCGAAAAATTTTACAAGTGTTTTGTTAATGCACAAGTGGGTGCAAAGTAAGTAAAAGAATTATGTACATTTTGAACGAAGGTGCTGGTGACACATTAAGTAGAAGAAGAGGTGTGGTTTGGATGTGGTACGTGCAGTTTGGTGAAAGGCGTCTTCAGATGGTTAATAATTTGGATGAACGTGTATGAGATGGAATTGCAGTCCAACTTGGAAAGCAGCAAGATGAAATAATCCGGGAACGAGCAGTCTGGTGGAAAGTCATCTACACAGATGGTAATCTGGAAGAACACACTCCAGGTAACGATATTTTAATTGAAACTGTTGTGAAGGTGCTTAACTATTTTAAACTATGAGCGATTTGAGTTATTTATGGTAAAAATTTTTAGAAACTAAAAGGTAATTTTATGGACATATGTTATGGACAATTTTTCTATTATTAATCTGAAGGTGTAAATCCTTGAATAATATGTTATAGATGTAAGAGGTTTAGTATAATTTGACAATGCAAATAATTTATGCACAGAAAATAAAAAGGTTTATATTAAGCTCTACACAGACCTAGAGGAGTAAATCATGGGTACAGGATAGGCCCATCTACTTTTAAACAAAAATATGAACTGTAGAGGAGCATAAAATCACGGGGATTTTAGACTGATGTTTTACTATTGAGCAGAAATATGAAATGTTTTAACTTGAATATTAATTGTAAATATTGAGATTTTTGAGAAATTTCTTATTTGTGTTGGCAGAATAAAAGGGCTGTATGTGTTTGTCAAAAGATTTTTTTAATTTTTTTTCTATTCTAAGGGTGGTGGAAAGAATGAGTATTTGTGGTGGGTATCCCGGGGGCAGAGCTAGCCGCGGTATTATCAACTTGGAAAGCATTTTCAGAAGATACTCATTCTAGACATATCATAATCATAGCGTAGACTCAAAATTGTCTTTAAGTGAAAATTGGCGGAGTTTTTTTTATTTCATTTTCAGCCAGAGTATAGCGACGTAAAAAGAGGTACAATTTTCTAAGTTAGTAAAGCAATTTAATAGGTGAGTACGTAGTATTTATATGATAAACCCAAAGTAAAGGTCACGAATTTTTGAACCCTTCAAACCAAAGAACGTGGCATTTTTATGACGCCCAAAGTGTGGGGCACGAATTAGCGAGCCGACCAAAAGAAAACCACTGCAATCGATATATATATATATATATATATATATATATATATATATATATATATATATATAGTATTACAGTGAATAAGATGAAATAATAACTTAGACTTTTATGCAAAGCCCAAATGATCATTTCAAATCGAGCTAGTAATTGAAAGATGGAAAGATGGATATATATATATATATATATATATATATATATATATATATATTTATATATATATAACAGGGTGAATGGTATCGTTCGTGCAAAATGAACTGGGAGATAGTACATTAATTTGCAACAAAATTGTTAATATGACCCTATCCTATCTCGATTGGTTTAGGAGATATGGTTTTTAGTCTGTTTCTTAATAACGCGACTTCTTGCAGTAAAAGTTAAATTTCTCGGCTTCTGCTGCAAATAACTAGATAAACAATCCGATTTTCATAAACTACATTAAATTTCCTATAAAAAACAACTATTTCGATTTTTTTAATTTTAAAAGAAACATTTATTATAAAGCATTAAAAGGTAAAAAATTACAAAGGAAATTTTTTAAACAAAGTTTAAAGTAATATTACAGCGAAATTATTTTATCTACAAATGAGCAAATGTCACAAAAACAACCTCACTTCATAAGGTTTCCAGCTGTGCGAAACACTTTCTATTTGATTTTTAATTTATCAAGTATGAAAATATGGAAACAAATATTTGTTTCCAATTGGCATTAAAATTCTCCTACTGCCTTGATTATCTAATGATCCCACAACGTTTTTCCGGTATTACGGAGGCAATATTTTGATAAATTAAATTTCATTTGTATTGTTCAAAATGCTGACCACCGCATCTGATACAGGATCTTGCTCTTTTCCGCATACCTACCGCGATCACGCTCGTACATAGCTTCTCTCTTAAGAGTTGACATCCATTTTCGATCCTTTGTCTCAAATTTTCCAAACTGACTACCTCCGTGCTGTATACGTATTCTTTTAAAAAGCTCCATACAAAGTAATCCATGGGATTCGAGTCAGGCGATCTTGCCGGCCACGGAATCGGTCCTCTTCTATCAATCCACTTTGTGTATTGTTCGTTTAAAAACTGGCGGACACCACGTGTGTAATGAGGAGAAGCCCCGTCATTTTGAACAATGATATCTCTACGAACTTCTAAAGGGACGTCTTCCAACAATAGGGGTAGTTGATTTTGAAGAAAGTTCAAATACACTTCTCCATTGAGATTTCTTTCGAAAATATAGTGGCCAATAAGGTTGTTTCCTATCACAGCCGCCCACACATTTAGGCTGAATCTGCGTTGGAACGATTTCTGTCTTATTGCATGAGGGTTTTTATCGGCATAATAGTGGTAATTGTGGAGATTTAGAACGCCAGCATGCGTAAAGAGGGACTCATCAGACCACAGAAATGGCGCTCCTCAATATCCCGATCTAATAACCAACGGCAGAACATCAACCTTCGTTGGAAATCTTCGCCTCCGCCTTCCAGAGCTTGAACAGGTGTAAAGTGAAAAGGACGAATATTATTCTTGTGCAGAACATCTACTACTTTCCATTGCGAAACTACAACCTCTATTGCAATTTGACGTGTAAAAGTTGTAGGGTCTTGTTCCACTCAATCCAAGACAAACTCGTCAAATTATACGTCCAGATCTTGCCCCTTTTCATTAGGTACCTGAAATGCTTATCCATCAAGGAGCCATTGGTGCGTTCTTGCAAGCACGTAGCGACTGGGAATCGGACGATTTGGGAACCGACGTTGATATGCCTCCCGTACTCTTGTAGCATTACCATTACAAAAACCATAAATGAAATGCATATCTGCATATTCTCTATTGTTATAACGAGCGGGCATCTTAGATAGTAATTTAGTACGTATCAAAAATTTATACAAATACAACTGTCTAATCAGTGACAATGCTTCACACTGTTAATGTGACAACTACATACTATGAACGTATCTGTGCTCTTAAAATTACTGTACATTTTTGTTTTCAATTCGCACTGCCTTGATTATCTTATAATCGAACATGGTTTTTCCGGCATTACGAAGGCAATAATTTAATAAATTACAAATCAAATAGAAAGTGTTTCGCACAGCTGGAAACCTTATGAAGTGAGGTTTATTTTGTGACGTTTGCTCATTTGTAGATAAAATAATTTCGCTGTAATATTACTTTAAACTTTGTTAAAAAAATTTCCTTTGTAATTTTTTATCCTTTAATGCTTTATAATAAATGTTTCTTTTAAAATTAAAAAAATCGAAATAATTGTTTTTTATAGGAAATTTAATGTAGTTTATGAAAATCGAATTGTTTATCTAGTTATTTGCAGCAGAAGCCGAGAAATTTAACTTTTACTGCAAGAAGTCGCGTTATTAAGAAACAGACTAAAAAAAACCATCTCCTAAACCAATCGAGATAGGACAGGGGTCATATTAACAATTTTTGTTGCAAACTAAGTGTACTATCTCCCAGTTCATTTTTGCACGAACGATACCATTCACCCTGTATATATACATATTGCTGTGAAATGGGCCTTTGGTCACGGGAACTGGTACTTTCTGCTGATCATTCGAACCCCACAGATTGGGCCGTCCAGATTGCAGTGATTCTCTTCTGATAATCGCCTCTTTACTCTCTCCGTCTCGGCTGCTCACCTAGTTAAAACTTTCATCCTTATTCATAAAAAAAAACAAACACATTCCTACCACAAACATCAACGTTAACTCTATTTACATCAATATTCATAATACATTAAAATTTCAAAATTAAATTTCAGCATAAATTTCAGTATCATAAAATTTCAAGTTAAAATTTATCATCATTTCAATTTGCATCCAGAATTAGAGTCCTTGTAGGATGCATACTAATTAAGTTAACAATATGTGCAGACCTGAGTCTGAATAAAAGGGAGCATCTCCCACCCCTTTACGTTAATTTAACAGGATAGTCTAATTGATCTCAAAGACAGGCCCAAGTTTTCATCATAATCAAAAACATAAACTGCTAAATACTCCTTTCTACTTATACAAGAAAATTTTACCTTAAAATTAAAAATTTGTTGTTTATACAAATTTACTACTGTCCATTTTTATCAAACAAATTATAAAGATATCCAACACACACCAAAACATCTAAGATCGAACAAAATTGCATAATTTACCTGAAGGTTACTGCACTCGTGGCTTCAATGTACATCGGACTTGCTCATCCCACCATTCCAGCTGGTTTATGTTTACGTCCTCGGAATACTGGCGGCCTATAAAATTTTTCTACACCACCATTCGTCTAAAAGGTTTCAGGGTTTCTCAGGAACTCATCTAGGTATATCAAAATCTTGTTTTGTGAATCCAATCACGTTTACGAATAACATTTGATTACTAACATTCCCGAAAAATAGCAATGAAATTCATAATTCTTTTACGCTATACCAAAAACTGCATACTTCTATTTATTTATTTATCGTTATTAATTTGGATAATTGGTACAGTAATACCCGCAAATATAACTAGACTTTGTTACCTTCATTTATCTTCTCTAAGTGTACTAATAACTTTTATTGTAGCACGTAATCACCACGTATTCTACTTAAAGTATCGAATAATCAAAAAATAAAGAGCAAAACTGTTTGAAGTATCGAATAAAATCAAAAATATAAGAGAGCGAAACTCCTATTAGCACGGGTTTATATAAAAGCTCGCTTGCAAGTCGAATTTGTCCCGCGACGGACGATTTTAAGAAATTTGCATTATATTTTCTCTTCCGATGGCTCGGCACAATGATTCTACTGAAATTTGCACTCGTCCGAGTTGAAAATCTAAGAAATATCCACACGGCTCGCAACCCGTCCGAGAACAACTAATTAATTTTACACACCAACTGATATGCTTTCCCCTCTCATGTTTGCATCTTATTTCAACCTTAATCGCCAATCTAGTCTGTTCGTTCTATCTAAAACCTGTGCGTTTGTTTTACATTTTCCCCCTCATTTAACTGCTAATGCATTCCATCTCGCTGGTCTTTATACCATAAACTCGCTTTCTTACTTGCACTCATATAGCTTGAAGCTCATCGACTAACATATACATCGTTATTCTTGCAAGTGTTCTGAGTTCTAATAGGCCGAAGGCTCTTACTTGACTTTCCCATGTCTTTTTTAATTTCTCGATAGTTTGAGTACTTGGAACGATTAAATTAAATACAAATTGAACATTTTCAACTCTGCTTCTTTTTATAAAAAGCGTCCAGCGAATAATCTCAAACCCTTATTTTTAATGAAACGAATAAATTTTTATGCTCCACGGTTTTAATAACGCGTATTATCTAATGACATTCTACATTACTTCCTTCTAAACGTTGATTATGATTATATACAAACACTACACTCTAATTGACTGATTTAAATCTACACAGTAGGCTTTTAATTAAGCGTACTATTTTACACTGCTCTGATATACACGGTGTTTAACATTATCTAAACAATAGAAACCCTATGTTTAGAAGTAAATGACGAATTTATCCAATATACCTTTAAAGCGTATTATTACCCAAAGCGTCCTTATACACGGTGATTAAAATTATTTGATGTCGTTTATTAATTTTTTACCCTGGTCTAAATTTGAGTATTTTATATATTGTACAAAGTACCACAGCAAGTAAATTCACAGCTTATGATTCCGTTCAATAACCATGTTTCATTTGTGGCAACAGTCATATTCACAATCAGATATATTAGCTGTAAATTCGTCACTCTTACCTCGCACATTTCGAACATTTTGATAATAACACATAAGGACCTTATTATTAGATTTATTTAGTTTTTTGTACAATACTAGGTATATCATGGACACATTTTATAGTGAGATTAGTTTCCCCATTTTCGACTCTTTCTTTGAATGGCTTTCTTCACTTAGCGTTTAATTCTCTTTGATAAAGTGTTTCACATTTTTTCAAAAATACATGTTTAAAATCGGAATAGGATTTTAAGAATATTCTGTTTTTAAGAACATTATAAACAGTGGCGTAATTAAAGCCCCCGCAGGTCCCGCAATGCGGGGGGGGCAAACATTAAGGGGCCCCGGTCAGGTCCCAGCATCGTGAAATAAAGGATGTCGAATTCGTTAAAGGATTATTAAACAGAAACAGAAACAAGGACCCCAGCGTTTTATATATTGTTATACTGACCACTAAAGGCCTACAAAACAAATCAGGATTCTTATTTTTATATAGAACAACTTGGTTATCTAATCCGTTGTATTTATAAAAGTGGACGCTTTGATGCAAGAATCAAGCCAAGCTAATCTTATATAAGTTTCAATTTATATATTCATAATGTCTAATCAATGGACAGGAAGTGTTGTTTTACACTGTTTCTGTTTTTGTTGAAAACCGGCTAGCGGATAAGAGTGTCAGTTGATTTTATAAACCTACAAGCTACTTAAGATGAGAAAATAGAAAAAATAAACACTTCAAAATAAACATTTATTTTCATAAGATTATAACAAGAAAAGCTGAGGCGTTTCGTTGATATTATAGCAGTACTAGGTATAGCACACGAACATACACAAAAATTAATTTGGAAAGTTTAGTCGATAAGTTTCTTTTCTTACAATATAGGCGATTTGGTATGACTAATTAAAAAAGTTTTATACGTATATAACCGCCAAGAACGGTTTTTCTTTCATATTTACTTTATTTTAAATTATATATAGGGGCCTCTGGTTATTTTCGCGGGGGGCCGCTCATTCCTTAGCTACGACACTGATTATAAACCTGATAAGTGCTATCCATTGTAACACACAGTGGACGAGGTTTACTTGCATTATCTTTCTGAACACCAAGTCTTCTTATCTTTTGAGATGAGGTCAAATTTATATTATTTCTAGTAGCTTGAAAAATTTTGTTGACTACTACAATGTCTGGTCTTTCCTTATGATTTTCTGGTAAGCCATAAATAATTATGGTATTTTACGTTTAATTGGTTCTTGTGCTTCTCGGACAACCACTTCAAATGATTCAGGAGACAACTGTAAATGTTGTACAGGTCGCGTTTCCAAATTTTCCAATCTAGTTTGTACAGAATTCAGCATCCTTTTCAATTCTGTAAATTGAACAACGGCGTTGTTACAAACATTATAAAATATCTTAACGCTTTTAGTTCGTTGGCGTGTAATACGTTTGGCATCATAACTCATAACATATAGGTTAGGAATTGATAAATGCCAGAAATATAAATTATTCAACGCATGCGTATTGTAGTGCAATTCTTCCGCGTTTTAACGCCTCATATTTTCACATACGTAAGAAAACCAACTAAAATTTTTAGTGCGAAATTCGCAAATTCCCCTAAAAGAAAAACTTGAGGACCACGTTACACGCAAACACACTCAGGGTTGTTATGAATCATAAAGTGAAGCAAAGAACATTTGTATTAATAACTGATCTTTAATTAATAACACTTAACAATTGTCTAATAATACGGCACGTGATGAATACCCATACAAGAAGTTCGTTCGCGTGCAATTTGTGTGGTTATACTGCATCAAAAAAAAGTCATCTACAAAGACATTTTCGATCGCATACTAACGAACGGCCATTCGCATGCAATTTGTGTAATTATACCACGTCAGGAAGAAGTCGTTTACAAGAACATTTGCGGTCGCATACTAACGAACGTCCATTTCCGTGCAATTTGTGTGATTATACCGCATCACGAAAAAGTTATTTAAAAAGACATTTTCGGTCGCATACTAACGAACATTCATTGGCATGCAATTTGTATGACTATACCACATCATACAAAAGTGATTTAAAAACACATTTTTGGTTGCATACTAACGAACGTCCATTCGTATGTAGTTTGTGTGATTTTACTACGCTATATAAACGTTGCTTACTAAAACATTTGCAGACTCATGCTAACGAACGTCCATTCGCGTGAGATCTGTGTGATTATACCACATTATACAAAAGTTATTTAAAAACACATTTTCGACGGCATACTAACGAACGTCCATTCGCATGCAATTTGTGTGATTTCACTACACCATATAATAGTAATTTACAAAAACATTTTCGGTTGCATACTAACGAACATCCATACTCATGCAATTCGTGTTATTTTACCACACCATATAAAAATGATTTACTAAAACATTTTCGGTCGCATACCAACGAACGTCCATTCGCTTGCAATTTGTGTAATTATGCCACATCATACAAAAGTGATTTAAAAGTACATTTTCGGTCGCATACTAACGAACTTCTATTCGCATGCAATTTCTGTTATTATACCACATCATATAAAGGTAATTTACAAAGACATATTCATTCGCATACTAACGAACGTCCATTCGCATGCAGTTTGTGTGATTATACTGCATTACATAAAAGTCATTTAAAAAGACATTTTTGGACGCATACTAACGAACGTCCATTAGCGTGCAATTTGTGTGATTATACTACTTTTTATAAAAGTAATTTACAAAGACATTTTCAGACGCATACTAACGAACGTCCGTTCGTGTGCAATTTGTGTGATTATACGACATCATGCAAAAGTTATTTAAAAACACATTTTCGGTCGCATACTAACGAACGTCCATTCGCATGTGTGTGATTATACCGCATCACGTAAAAGTAATTTACAAAAACATTTTTGGTCGTATACTAATAAACTTCCATTCGCATACAATTTGCGTAATTATAGCTCGTCGTTAAAAAGTGATTTGCACAAACATATGTAGTCGCATACTAATTAGCGTTCGCTGGTATGTAATTTGTATGAATATAGCGCATCATTGAAGAGTACTTTACTCGCACATTTTCGGTCGCATACTAACGAATGTCCTGGTACGTACAATTTGTATGATTATACCATTCCCCAAAAAAGTTATTAATAAAAACATCTACTATCGTATGCAATTTGTGGCTGTTTCACATAAAAAAGAACTAGTGTAAAAGTCCATTTGTTCTCGCATTCTAACAAAGATTCATTTGTATGATTATTCTGTATTGGAAAAATATTTTTGCAATCCTGTACTACTCAACACCTGTTTGTTTGTTTGTTAATTATTTCGCATCAGAGACGAATAATCTAAAAGTAAATGTGCAATTCCATAGTAACTAACATTCATTTGCATGCTTTGTATTTAATAATGCTCCGACAGAAAAATACCTTTGGAAAGATTTATACGATTGTATATTAATCCTTCATTACCGGCGCCGTCGGTTTTTTCTCGACCAGACTCCTTTTGTTTTATATTTTTGTATACAAGATTATGCCAAATCATTACTACCTTCATAAAATAAGTTATGTTGAATGATACTAAAATATTCTTTGGATGGATATATTTTCGAAATAGCGTTTGTTTATGTCCTTACAATTAATGGTGAGCTCTTGAAGTGCTTATATTTATGGACGAATGCTATATCGATAGGTTTTATCTTTTTAAAAATCGGTAATTCTCTTTTTATGCTTTTGCAACAAATTAGTTTCAAATTGGTTTCACATTGACTATCGATAATAGAGTAGTGCAGCTGCAAAAATTACTGTGTCAGCGATGACAACTTTGTATGTAAAAGAAATTGATCGTTAATTGCAATTATATAACAAAGTGGTTGCTAACAAGGAATTTACGAAAGCTTGGAAGGCCACATACTTTTTTAAATAAAGTCACTTCGAGATTTGAAAAGTCAAAGCTTTGACTTTTTTTCGAAGCTTCGACGTTTTTTCTCGAAGCTTCGAGAATTAAAAAGTCAAAGTTTCGACTTTTTTCTCGAAACTTCGATTTTATTTTTAACAATATTCCACACACTATAGTTTGAAGGCAGTTGCATCAGCGGTCTTAAGATGAACTAATTGATGAAGTACAAAGGTAATACTTAAAGTTTTGATAACATTCGTGAAGAATTTTGTATTTGCAGCATTAATTGAGTGCGTGTAGCGCAAATACTAATCATGCACAGAAACAGTAGAGACAAGCTGATTAAATTGTATTTTAACGTGGGATTGCATCACAAAGAAATTTTAGTAATACTTGCTCTCTGTCATAAACTATTCATATCAATTAGGCAACTTAAACGCACCCTAAAGCGTTTGCAATTATGCAGAAGAAAGCACTATTCTGACGTAAATAATGTGAAGGAGTTTATGGAATTTCTATTACAAGGTTCAGGACACCTACACGGATATCGGTGGAAGCACTTAAAATGCATTCAAAATAAGTTCGTTGTGACTCAAGAAACTGTAAGGCGTTTGTTACTGAGACTTGATCCAGAGAGTGTCTCATTTCGCAGTCGAAAAAGATTACAACGGAGGCAATATTACAACAAAGAACCAAACTACTTATGGCATGTTGATGAATATGATAAACTGAAACCTTATGGTATTGAAATAAGTGGCTGCATAGATGGGTTTTCTCGTTATATAGTTTGGTTACGAACGAGTTATACAAACAATAACCCTAAAGTTATTACCGGCTATTACATTAATACGTGCAATTAAACAATGGTGTTTGTCCACAAACTGTGAGAAGTGATTTCGGCACAGAGAATAAGTATATTGAACATTGTAACAATTATTTCGTATAGTAGGAACCACGAAAGAAGTCTTCTACGTCATAGGTGCCTAATTCAATTCAAAACATACGTTTATGATTTTTTAAAAGTTTAATTAATATATGTGATAAATATAGTAATACGATTTGTACGTGTTTTAAATAAAGACATACGTGAACACGTTCATTTGGGAAAACGACAGAGAATAGTATGTGTCCGTATGTTTTGAACTTTATACTTAACAGGCGAACCTTCGGTAAAATTATGCTTTTTCTAAAATATAATGTCTTTCTTAGCTTTTTGGTAAATGGAATATAATTTTTAAAGTAATAAAGGAATTAATGAAAATTAAGTGTTTGGTGTAAAGATGTTATTAGTCATTTTATCGAATATCAACAAGACAGAATGTTAATTTTTCCATAAAGCACGGTTGCCAAAGTTTATTGGGTATTAAAATTTTCAAATTTATTCGTACGAATACAAGTGATGACGCAGACGACTTCTATCATGGTTTCGACTATAGTAACTACAAAGGTGATGATGCTTTGCCAGCATACATATGTGGATCAAAGGATTGAAGCCTGGTGGGCAATTTTTAGAAATCAAAAGATCCAATCTTGGATGAACTTATTCGAAGAACTAAAAAATGCTGACCATTTTAGTGGGTCATTTATTGACGTTAATTCGATTTTGCTTTACGTATTTAATTCAGGTAAGTAGTTCCTGTAAGAAGAAACTTTCTCTAATTCCCCATTTTGTTTGCACCGATTAGGAAATAATTCTTTTAACAAACAATTCAGTATCAATAGAGAATTTTTATAAAAATACAAATTCTAAATACGTGATTTATTACTATTTGCCCTATAGAAAATTCATTAATCAGATTGTTAAATACAAAAAAATTTCAAAGGCTTATTATCAAGTGCGGTTGTATACTTTAGTGCAATTTAATTCCATTATTATTTGACCTTTTTTTATTTATTTACAGCTTCCTTTGTTTTAAGTAATTTGAGGCATCTTATAATCCAAACCAAAACTTTGTTCTAGGAAGAACTGGATGAAGTAGTTTTAGAATGGAATAGTTATAAAATATCTCCTGCAAAGAATTTAAGATATCCTTCTGGAAAACCTATGTTATTGTACTATACTCCCGAGTTATATAATTCTAAGGATTATGGCATTAAAAGCGTCGGTTGCTGAAATTTCTGCTTACAAAACAGAATGTGTATTTGTATAAGGAGTGCTCTGCGACTAAGATGCTGCAGGTTTGTGTAAAATTATAATGACTGAAAATGGATTCGACATGCCGCGGATGGTTCGCGAAGCACTAAACCTTTACCTTGTTCTACGAGATAAACTTAAATTTTTACTAAGATAATAATACTTCATGAGGGAGTTGTTTTGTGAGCATTTATTTAAAAGTAGAATGCAATCAAACTAACATAGAAACACTTAGACTTTAAATAGTATGATAGTAAAACTGTAAATTAAATATATGATAATGGGATGAAAGTTCTATGTTTGTAGTATCTAAGAGGAAAGTACAACTTTGGGACCAGTAGTTATATTATTTCTGATTTAGAGTTAAGTTAATCATAAAAACAGTCCATTAACTCTGATTATTAATTAAAAATTTTATGACAAGTTTATTATTAAATTAAATGCAACCTAAATTTTGAATTATATAAGCGGAGTTATACCCGCTTAATCTAAAATCTGGAATATGCATGACCATGTTAGAACTATAATTCTAAGTTTAAGTTGCATTTAATTTAATTATAAACTTGTCATTAATGGACTGTTTTTATGATTAACTTAACTCTAAATCAGGAATAATATAACTACCGGTCCTATATTTTTCCAAAAGTAAAAACATTTTAGTTCTTAGTTTATTAAGCAAATGTAAAGCTTTACAAGTTTATTGTTTGTAAAAAAACTGTAAGTAAAGATACAAATTTGAAAAGGTATGAAAATAAAACACAATTCTTGTATATTTGTAATCGATATAAATCAATTACGTTGTGTATTATTAAACAAAATCTATAATCCACATGTTGGAATCAAAAATATTATTTAATTCCGTTCTGAAATCAGCAAAATGATCGTATGAATTTGGTAAATCTCAAGTACTTGCACAGGTTGATGCTGTCGCTGTTCTTTGAAGGCCAGTCTTAAAATGAAAGGTCACTTTAATATCGTTCATTGTGATCATATCAGCGCCTGTGCAAAATCTCATGAAGTTGGTGAGCCTGTTATCGTTGGATTCCTTCACATATATTTTTAAGAAGCTAGCAACCCTTTTCTCATCTTCAGTTAAGGCAATGTTGAATGTTAATAAGGAATTAATGTTTTTAGCTGTTGGCAGACACTGTCTATAAATTTTATCTAAATGTTGTGTGCTTACAAGACTATTCAAAATACTGCTCCAGCAGTCAATTATGAACTTGGGTTTTTGAATTATTTCTTTCTTTCTTTCTTTCTGCTGCTAGATTTTCTTCAGAAATTTTCACTTTGCAGATAGACAAGACAGTTAAAAGGGGTCTTCTTGTATTGCCAAGAGTGGTAGGAGAGGGTCGGAATTACCGGGTCTGCTTGGATATTTCTTTTCTAATATAGTAAATTGGAAATGGTTAGGACTGATCTTAGCTATAGTAAGATCCAGGAAATTAATCGAACCCTTTGTTTCAAATTCAATGGTGAAAAAGATATTAGGTGTAACGCTAATAGGTGAATCAAGTAAAGTGGAAGCATTCTCTCTGTTCTTCTCTACAAAGACTTTACAGTCATCTACGTATCTAAACCAAGCAAGAACGTCATGGTTATCTTTCATAATGATGGCGTCAAATAAAGTTCGGCCAAAAAAGGTGACAAGGGGCTGCTCATAGCTAGACTAGATGGTTTAGTATAACAAACTCAGTCAAATTTGAAAAATTCCGAGAAAGGCATAAGTTCATGAGTGGTAAAATCTCAGAGGTGGTATGTAGATTTACGTTTGAATTTAAGAGTTTTTTAACAAGGGCAAAGCTATATCCCTCGGTATAAAACTAAAGGGTTTTTTTTATATCAAAGGATACCATAACGTTGTCAATTGGTAGATATAGATTTTCTAATTTCTTTAATGAGTTTAAGAGAGTTATTAATTGTATGTTTGGGTTTGAAACCGGCAAATCTTTGTATTAATTTCAAAAGATAGGAGGACAAAATAGACAGCGAGTGTTAATGGGGGATAAAACCGGACGTATCGGATATCGATCTTGTGAATTTTAGGGATGCCGTATAGACAAGGCATTAGAGATTTGCCGAGTAAAATGATTTTGGGGCACCGTGATTAGTTAAAAATTCTTTTGAACCGTTAATAAGCTTCTTAGCTTTAAACAAGAAATTATTAAAAGCGTTTTCTTTAAGGGGAGGTGTATTACTGTCATTAAGAAAGTTTATAACTTTTTGGATGTACTTGAATTTTTTCACGATAACGATGCAATTGCCCTTGTCAGCTTAGGAAGGCCATATCTTTATCTCTAATTTTTTGCTTAATGGATTGAAAAGCTGGTATGTATTATGAGTGTTTATCAACGTTGTAAGATTTTGAAGATTTTAAATTAAATAAAATACAATCAATGTTATTCCGTAATTTAGTTTTTCCCAATAAAATCAGTTTAATTTTTCAATAACGACAACCAATTCAATAGCTAACTTCTCTAAAATATTGTCATTGTGTGGTTTTGAAAATGAAAATTTAGGACATAAATCCAACAATTATAACTCCTTGTTATCAAATTGTACAGAAGATACACATTTGACTCTTCAGTGAAACCTATGGATCATAGATGTAGGATTATTAATACAAATGTGTGATGATTGGTTTAGCTTATAAAAACACTTGTTGACTAAACAATTTAATTTATTGTTTAATATGTAAAACTGTTGAGACCTGTAATAGTGAACTGTTTCATTGACTTATTTAAGTAGGATGTCGAAATAGATTTGTGTACAATTGTTTGGAATTTTACTATAGAAAATTTTAAGCTCGTATTCTAAATGTGACAATCTAGCATAATGTCTACATAATTCTTACTGAATAATTTTAGTTTAAAAGAAAAACTTCAAATTCGCTGTAACATTTTTTGATGTGATTACTCTAGTATATGTAGTAGTTCACCTTTGGAGTAAGGCAATGGTTTAAAACCCAATATCCAGTTTTGTAGTAGCTTTTCTAATCGATAATTTCTTGAAGCTAGTGGCCACGATAAAAGTAAACAATCTATGAATAATGGCTTAAAGTAACCAAAACACTTAACTTTGTTTTCTTGTCAACACAAAAGATTTACTCCGTCATTGTTTTATTAGCTTTCTTGTGGTTCTTGCCCTGGTGCTTATGTAGGCCCCACCCACAGAGCCCTTAGGATACGTATTTCTTAGCATATCAGTTTTCCCTATAAGAATCTATATAAACATCGATTCTTTGCTTTTATTTCAATCATTGCAAGTAATATTAATATCGATACACTGTAAACGAACTAACAGTCTTTCTAAAAGTAAAATTCACAGCATTTCATAAAAGTATTCTGAAACTACATGTTGTCTTTTGTAATCCTTTTTAACACCATAATAATTAACTAAAAGCTATGCTTTGTACAAGGTCTAAACTTTTTGTAATATACAGTGCAATTTCATCTTTTCCAATTTAAATCGAAGTAATATTAATTAATCTATCGGTTATTATAAAATTAAATCTACAGAAGCTTCTTCGAGAGATCAGGAAACTTGCCTTTATAATTGTTCTACATTAAAATAAAGTTTGTTAAATGCTATAATTATGAACCCCTCTACTTCCTATCCTTGCAATACTATAAAACTGTGATAAATAATCTCTAGTTAATAATGTTGCCGTTAGGAAAAAGGAGGGTTAATTTTCTATTGTGTCTTATGGCGTATTAGTATTAAAATCGCATTTTTATAAAATTGTAAGGTCTAATTAGACTAAGATCATCATATTCGGTGTGTTGTTTTGTCCCTGGATGCAAATCCAGATATAAATCATTCAAACACATAAGGAGAAGTATTTATTCTGCTCCAAAAATATTTTTGGTGTTTAGTGATACTATTGAGTTTTTAAATACATGTCTTTGTAGGATGTGGAAACATTAGAAAAGTGGAGACAAGATATTCCTCGAAGTAACAAGGTTCTTTCTTATTTGTGTATATATTAATGTATAATGAAATTTATTTTTATGTGCATTGGATGGTAAGAACTGTAATTTAAGTATCTACCTGAGCATATATGTTTCTAATACGATCCTTGTTATAATAATACATTCTTATTTCTAATTAAAACTGTGTATAAAAAAAAGTTAGATATACTGTTGTTTTATTTTGTTTAATATAACACTTTTTACTTCAATAAAATCACTATTTTATCCCCAAAAGGACGGTCAGATTTTTGTGTGCTCAATGATACATGTACTAAATCCTTCTGCACTATCAAAGATTCTAAAAGTCTTAGAATTTCTAATTTTTATAGCACAAGACTTAACTACATAAATTAACAATAACTTTAAATTGATCTTCTGAAAACTAGTGTCACCAGAGATAAAACATTCTGTATTTGTATCATAAAATGCTTTAAAAGTGCTTTGAATAAGTATTATTTATGTATGGCTACATTGCCCAGCATGCTATTTTGATTCTTTAATAATTTGAAATTCTTATAGGTATACGGGAGTATTAAATTGGTAATTGTTAAGAATTTGTGTATATTTCAACTTCCAATGACTGGAATTTTGAATAAAATCCGAATTTATAATTATTTATGAGAAAAATAACGGATGCTCCAAAAGACTGCATGTAAAAATCGCCCTCCATTTCCATAGCGGCAAGTCGCGAACTACGAATACAGTGCTAAAATATGCATAGGTTTCTGGCCGAAATTAATGTCCTAAGTAGATAGGTGCATAGCTATAATACATTACTTAATAAATTATACATGGCTAACATTGTTGAAAAACAACCAAAAAAATAGTAAATATACAATCCACATCCGTAAATTTTTATACATTGTAAGTAATTAAAATATTGAACAATGTAAATCTGACTTTGGGTCAAGCACCATCTGCTACCTTCTTAACTGAAATTGAGTATTTTGCGTCTTGCAAACAACTATACAGTTTACTTATATTAGCTTACTAAAGTAATATTAATTTTTTTAATTTTTCCTTTATTAATAATGTAAAACTAAAAAAACAATTTAGTTAAGTAAATGCGACTTGCAAATGCAAATATTGTTTCACTAAGCTTCTTATTACCTGTAATATAAGAAGTTACTAATTTCTGAAGATTAGCTGGTTTTTTAACCTTCATGTAATCTACCGACATTTGCGCTGACATTTACATTATTTACTGAACGCTACATTTATCTGTTTCTGCTAATCATCATCGCCATTCTCTTCACGAACCTGTAATTGCTTATTGGTTACAGGGATTGTTTTAACTAATATTTTACTTGATATCTTCGATAAAATTTCAAACTAAATATTTCTTGGAAAAGTTTCAATATTTATTCTAAATAATAATAGCTGATCAAATTTATACATGATCTACACATGTGTAAATATCTCATTGCGCAGGTCAGATGAAGGGTTTTAATCATGTAGGTCGATATCATTTGTCCTATTTGAAAGTATAACATTTACTTTAATCACAGCATCCGAAGAAATTATTACTCAATGTTTATAATATTTATTTACACGTTCAGTGAATTCGCATAAGTCAAATCGTTATTGGAATGCCGCCTTTAAATATAGACAACAGGTTTCCAAACTATTTGTTCTTATACGTATTTATGTTAAACCAGTTCAATGCAAATATATGAGGTAGTCCATATCACAATACAGTAGTGCATATAAAACCCTATACATCCTAGTATTAACGAAATATCATTCACAAAAGTTGTTTTAACCAGTATGTGCTGGTTTCACCACAAGAAGGATTATATGAATGCAATTTACGGGATTGTTCTAAAATAGATAGTATAATACGGTATATATTTGTTCAGAACAGCCATAAATAACTATCTTTGACCATCACTATGCTGAGATTATGTATAAAAAGTACATTAAATACTAATTCTACCGTTTATTCAGAGATAAACATTACAGTTTTAAAAACGCACGAACCTGCAAAACAATGTGAAGTTATTAAAATATGATTTATGCGATTGTTCGGTTTCACAAAGAAGTAACTAAGACACCACTATGCAGACACACACTAACAGACGAACATTTCTGTGTGATTTATGTCAATACGCGACATCGGAGGAAAAGCATTTACAAGGCCATATAAGTACCCATACTAATAGAAAGTCATTTGCGTGTAACTTATGTAACTATTCTTCATCATCCAAAAATGGTATACACATGCATGTAAGAACACATACTAACGAACGACCATATTCATGTAAATTATGCAATTATGCAGCAGCACACAAAATTAGATTACGTGATCATATGAGAATACATACTAACGAACGACCATTTCCGTGTAACTTATGTAATTATTCCTCATCATTTGAAAGTGGTTTACTCGTGCATATAAAAATGCATACAAACGAACGACCATTTGTATGTAACTTATGTAATTATTCTACAGTACACAAGAGTAGTTTACATTATCATGTAAGAAATCATACCAACGAACGGCCATTCTCGTGTAATTTGTGTAGTTATACTGCATCACACAAAAGTACTTTGCGCTAGCATATGAAAATTCATACTAACGAACGTCCATTTATATGTCTCTTATGTTATTATAGGGCACCAGACAAAAGTAAGTTATGCCGCCATATAAGACGTCATACAAACGAACAACCATTTGCATGTAACTTATGTAATTATCGTGCGTCAGACAAAAGTAGTCTATGCCACCATTTAAGAAGACATACTAACGAACGACCATTTGCATGTAATTTATGTAATTACGCTTCATTATGGAAAACTTGCTTACTCAGACATATAAAAACACATATTAATGGACAACCATCTGAATGCAACTTATGTAACTACTCTGCATCAGGCAGATGTAGTTTACATAACCTTATAAAAACTCATAAGATGGAACGACGATATGTATGTAGTGTATGTAATTATTCTGCATCACTCAAAGATAGTTTACGTGAGCATGTAAGAACTCATACTAACGAACGTCCATTGGCATGTAATTTATGTAATTATGCTACTTCATACAGAAGTTCTTTACATAGGCATAATCAAAGCTCATAGTAACGAACGACCATTTGCATGTCATTTCTGTGAGTATTCGACATCGCAGAAAAGTATATTAGCCAAACACATGGAAACACATACTAATAAATGAACAATTTCTTACGATTTATGTAATTATTCTACTTTGCAGGAAAGTCAGTTTTAGGGACATACGGGTACATACTAACGAACGGCTGTTTACTTGCAATTTATGTGGTTTTTTGACATTACACATTTTGAGTATATACCGTATATCAGTATATCACATTTTTAACAAAATTGTGTTAGACGAAAGTTATACGTTGTACGACTTCGAGGGTGTATACGATAGCATCATTGGTTTGCCCTTGAAAAATTATTTAAAGGTCATGCTCAATTTCTTAAGCAGAACTTATCATTGTTAAAAAAGGGATAGGTAAATTATTTATAGAGTTTTAAGGAAAATTTGTATTACTCACATGTTTTGAGTATCCGTAATTGATAACAAGAATTAAGTGAAGATTATTTTAATAAGTAGGTAACCATTAAGTGAAATTTTCTAAGTTTAAGCCATAAATTGTTTTTTATAAACATTATTTATATAAGAGATTCTTTAGATAATGTGTATAGCAGTAATATGTTCTTTTGAAAGCATAAAAGTCTGTTCATATACATTTCTTGAAATTTCTGTGTTTATTTCATTTTCGTGAATTCCATAGCATAATTTCTGTTGAGCTTGCAAGGAAAGGGACAAGGAAAGATGCGATTTTATATCTTATATTGTAACCTCATTGATACAATTCAACTATACCCGAGTCACAGCATTAATTTCTGATTCTCAAGCCATAGGCGGGTCGCAGCATTATACATATATTGATGTGATATCGAGGTCACAAGAGGTCATTGAACACCAAATTCTGTGAGAGAACAGACAGACCCAAAACAGGAAACGCGAAATTTTCCAACATTTAATTTTTACTTTATAGAATATTTTTCAGCAACATAAATGTATTTCCATGTAAAATGAATCGTTTTAGGGACACATAACATTCAAGAAGCCCAACTTCAAAATACGTGTATAGATACTCTAGCAAAATACCTTAAAACAAGTTTTTAATGCATTTATCGTTAAACGCGTTTTAAAACTAATCGATTTCAAGATCTTAAAAACAAGGTTCCATAATGCATTCATTCATTGTGTTAATATAAAAATCCGTGTATAAACATATATTTTCTTGAAAAATAGAAGTTTTATTTTTCATAGATGCAGATTGAAAAGATCGTAAAAATAAACTAAAAGTTCAATCTTTTTTAAGAATACCACAGTAAACTTCATTTAATCCAAAACGAAAATACCATATTTATTTGCTTAAAGAAACTAAAATATGGAATCTTTAAAAAAGTCATATATCATCTACGCCAACAAGTTTATAATTTTTTATCAATAAATATATGTGGATTTAAAGAACGCGCTACTACTCAAAATTCTATAAACCTGATAAGATAACGCGTTTTAATAATTCTATTTATTATAGAAGTTCATAAGAGCGACATAGCAGCGATTTGTTTTAATGCATAAAGAAAATATGCGAAACTCTATATGATTGCGATAACTATAAATTGACCAGCTCATTGAAGATATAAACAGTGATGTTCTGGGTAATTGGTAAATCAGGCGAGTAACTAATAGTTCCTGAATATAATTGAACCTAGAAGAAAATTTTATTATATAAGAAGGGGGTCTAATGAGGAGGATTCTTTCATTCTTACGACATACAGCATGTAAGTTTTGAGTAATTTGTAATTTTATCTTGCAGTATCTAACATGTAAGATTGGTTTAGGATTTGCAACTTACTTTGTCGGCGTTCCACATGTATCATAGAAGTTTGAACATAAGTCATGAGACATAGTTATTGTATAGTGTACAAGGACGATTTATTGCTTCAATACAAATAATATTAGTACAAAGCCATACTCTAATTTTATCCATTGAAAATAAATTTACTTTCAAAACTGAAACTTTTGCGTCTGAAGATTGATAAAAAATATAAATCTGAAAAACGCAAGTTGTGAATTGCATCTACAAACGCTTTTTTTGTCTATACATATATGTAGATTATTTGGACAATGTGTGCAACAGCAAAATGTTTTTGAATGTATAGACAATTGTTCATAAATATTTTTTGAGATTTCTTTGTTTCATACCATTTTCGCAAAATCCACGGCACATTTTTTGCTGCTCTAGCCAAAGAAGGAAATAAGCAGGCATCCATTGTATCCTAATTTTGGTCAGAGCGCTTGTACCCAAAGATTCACATTGTGTAATTAACTACCTAAAATATTTGTATATATATATATATATATATATATATATATATATATATATATATATATATTGTTATGTAATGTTCTGTGTAATATCCAAGGTTAGACGCACTTAATTACCACTCATATTCATGAAATATCCAATTTAAAACTAATGATAAACAAGATCGTACAATAATTAGTTGCTGAACTTATATCGAATGCTATTTCAGTGTGATAGAGCTTTTTGAGATTTTAAATAGGTGTTTAAGTAATTTTCTTTATAAAAATCAAACGTAATTCCATTTGAGAAAGCTTCTGTGGATTGTATCTAATATTTATGTTCACTATTTGAATGGACACTACTGTTTTTAAAAGTAAGACGTACCATAATATCTAAAAAAATAAGTCATTTAGCATGTTCTCGTAGAAATAGGTAGTTATAGGATGTAAAAGTAATGTTTGTTTAATGTATTGCACATGTGTGTTCACTATATGTATGTTCTTATAAGTAATAGGTACCATAATACCTGAAACATAATTTATTTGGTATGTGATGTTATAAATAATTGTAAGTTAAATGAAAAATTGAAAACAAGATGTAACAAATGGAAAATAGGACCAAGTGATCTAAATGAAAGGTTTTGAAAGAGTGATTAGAGATGTTTGTAAATAATTGATCAAGGAGTGTAATTTTAATTAACTTTATAGATAGTAGGCAAATGTAAATTTTTTAAGAGATCTCCTAGGTGATAAGGATATAAATAAGGACTTATAAAATTGTTATTAAAAAGAATAGATGTGTTTTACCTGCTCTCGTTTTTTATTAAAAATATTAAAAGCTGAAGTTTGGAAGAGTAGTAATTCTGAAGTTAAAAGAGGTTTTGTGCAACGTGTAATAAGTTTTAAAGGGTTTATACAACCATTAGAAGCACAGAAGATTATTTGCTCTTCAAGTGAAATATGTACAGCTTCCAAGCTAAGATTGATTGAAGTACCGAGAGCTACAAATAGTTCCAGAAGATTCTATCATTATGAGCAGTGTTCCCGCAGTGGTAGTTTGAACGAGTCCTAGTTAGATCGCCGATTCTGAGTATCATTTTTCTTTATAATATCCTTTTAGTATTCATAAAGCCTGAAATTAAAGCGTGAAATTTTAAATACCAAATATTAAAACTGAATTTAACAGGTATCATGCACATCCAAGTTGGTGGTATGTATGCAGTCAAGGGTCCATTCTTGTAAACGCAGGCGGACTTCAGTGGAATTATACAGGTATAAAATAAATTAGTTTTTATAATTGTAACACCTAAAAAGCTGTAGTATTCATTGAAATCTAAAAATTTTTATCAAAAGTTAAGCATTCTAGACTTTGTTTACTTTCTGAACAAAATTGGTAGTAAGGGTCACACCCAGTTTTAGAGCAAGTATATTTAAAAATAACTAGAGGGTGCTTTATCTGGCAGTGGTTAATATATAGGCATACAGTTTTGTACCCACACTGTTTGTTTATTATTATTTAAATTCATAAAAACCTGAGAAAAGAGTTTCAAAAAGCCGTGGCACACATACATATTATTGGTTGACAACCAAGTTATTTTTATCCCATTTATTAAATAAATATAATACAAAAAGGCCCAAATAGAAACAGACAGATATATATATTAATATATATATATATATATATATATATATATATATATATAAGTGTATATAATTAGTTTTGGGTTTTAGGTCAGCAGAATTGAAAAGTTCTCTTTTTTATAAAATCAAGCTTTCGGAAATTTATTTTTTCATTTTCAAGAGTACTAAAAGTAAATACAAATGAATTAGGTATGTGAACAAGGTTGACATAATAGCTAAAATTATAATTAACTGATACTTTCTAATGTGAGATAAGATACAATTGGACGATAATAAAATTAAAATAAAATTAAAATAAAATAGTTTTATAATAAGCTAGGTAGAACAACTACAAAAAATAAAATTTTTGGAATTTCGTAATTCTTTTTATATACATTGGTATACTAATAAAAAGTTTAAGTTATCCCAAAGTTTCTTTCATTTTCTTATTTAAATTATATTTAGGGGCCCTTATTTTGGGGCTCACCTTACCGAAGTTATCCTGAAAGTGCTATTTTAACAAATGACAGGTTCTTCTTTTTTTGACAACCAATTTTATTTTTGAGTGAAAATTTATTATTCTAAAGCTTGAAATTTTTTATATTACAATGTGGTCTTTTATTTTTGGTAACCATAATTTATTATTTTCTTTTGTTCTGGTTTCGGCACTTCAAATGATTGAACAATTTGTTGTAAGTCCGTTTCAAATTCAATCTTTTTAAATTCGCATTTTCAATTCTGTAAATTAACAATTGTTACCAAATTATAAATAATTTAACGTTTTATTCGTTCTTAATTAGGTTTGGATTCATAACCAAAATATTTAAATGAAATTCGAAATATATATTCCGCTGATTGTTGAATTCTTTCCCTTTTAACCCTATATTTTTAGTAAGAAAAATTTAAATTAAATCCTTAAAAACTAAGAAACTTAAAGGGTTAAACAACTAGGGTTGTTATATAAATAAAAAAACATTTATTTAATAACTGGCTTAATTAAACCTTAAAGAATTCCCGGGATGTAATACCTACAAAAGTTTTCGCGCAATTGGGTTAACGCATTCAAAAGCATTACAAAATTTTCACGCATTAATACACGCATCAGTATTTAACAACGTAAAATGTAGAATTTTGTCGAATAACCAGTTGATTAACCAAGAAATTTTCGTAAAAACATTCTTGGATTATAGCAATCATAAAAAATTAAAAATTTGGCATTTAAAAATATTTGATTTTTTAACTACTATTAACTTTTGTTTACTACAACGTCTCTAGATCAACAGCTAATCGTGCTCTGAATTTGTTAAAATCATAAAAGTATTTAACAAACATTTCACAACATTTACGAACGCCATTCCATGCATATTTGTGTATTCATACCACCAATAAGTAATTTAAAACATTTTTGCTACTAACAAATCATCCATCAACGAACCCCCATTAAAATTTGGATTTACTAAAATTTTTCCAACAACTAACGAATTTTTATTAGCAATCATCGTATTTAAAACATTTTCGGTTACAAGAATTTATTCGCAGAATTTTGTTATATAAATATTAATAATTACAAAATTTCATTCAAAACGAACGTCATTCGATCGTTTGGTGATTTATGCATTAATAAACTTTAAACTTTTACATAAAGAATTTAGCTTTCAAGGTATTCTACCTTCTTATTTAAAGTAATTTAAAGACATTTCAAAAATTTAAAAACCTTTTCGGATATAACTAAGAAAATTTTCCAATTTCGTCGTATACAACGCATTGTGGTGATTTACCACATTAAAGTATTTACAAAAACTTTTGTTCATACCCATTCGCATACAATTTGCGTAATTTAGTCGTCGTTAAAAGTGATTTGCACAAACATATGTAGTCGTACTAATTAGCGTTCCGGTTGGTTTTGAATTGCGCATCATTGAAGAGTACTTTACTCGCACATTTTCGGTGATTAAACGAATTCCTGGTTAAATTTGTAGATTAACCATTCCCAAAAATTATTTAATAACATCTCTATACAAATTGTGGTAAAAAAAGTATCATAGTTCTCGATTTCAAAATCAATTTTAATTATTCTGTATTGGAAAAATATTTTTGCAATCCTGATTATCAACACCTTTTTTGTTTGTTAATTATTTTCGCATCAAAGAATAATTAAAAGTAAATTCAATTAATAATACTTCATTATCTTTGTATTTAATAATTGTAAAAAATCCTTGGAAGATTTAACGATGATTTTCTTCATATTTTGGTTTTCGACCAATTTGTTTAATTTAAAACCAACATAATAAATAGTTAATAACTAAAATAATTTGGTGGATATATTTTCGAATTTTGTTTATGTCCTTCATTTATGTACTTAACAATTTTGGAGAAGATTTGATAGGTTTATCTTTTAAAGGTAATTTCTTTATCTTTTAACAATTAGTTTAATTTTCCATTGCTTGTAAAAAGTGCAAATTTGCCAAAACTTGTAGGATGACAATGCTTTTAGTGTGAAATTGTTTAAGAAATATTAACCAAATCTTGTAAAAGGATTCGAATTTGAAGCCCAAACTTTTTAAATACTCGAATTTGGAATTTGAATTTAAGTCAACTTTCTTTTAACGTTTTTCAATAAAAAAGTAAGTTCAACTTTTCTGAAATTGATTTATTTAAATACAAACTAAGTTTAAACCAGTTGAAGGGTTTAGATTAATTTGAAGACAAGAATATTATTGAAGAATTCGATAAAAATTTTTGAATTTTGATTGCAAAATAATTGAGAATGTGCAATATTAATAATCACAAGCGATTAATTTTAAAGATAAAGAATATTAGTAAACTGTGGTCATTTATTCAATTATTAGCAATTAAACCTACTGGATAGGAAGAAAGAATTCTTAAATAATGTGAGGTTTATGAATTCTATTAAGGTTACACACAGGAATTCCGGTGGGCTTTAAAGCATTCAAATAATTTGGTATACAAGAAATGTAAACTTATTTCCTTTCCATAAAGTTAAGAGTGAAATTAAAAAAATTTTGATGGGAAATGGTTTCTAATTATGGGAGTTGATGAATTTAACAAATATTGGCTATTAAAAAGTGCAATTTAAAGGGTTTTTCAATGTTTAAAGTTTTCAAACATAATTTTTATTTGTTTGACAAAAAAGTAATTCAATTGGTTTCAAAACTATGAAAAAGGATTTGCAAGGTAATATATTAAACATTGTACGATGATTTAAATTATTGGAAAGAAAGAAATTGATCGTTTTGAATTTATATTAAAACAACGTTCTTAGGATTTTTAAAATTTTTAATTATATTTTTAAATAAAAACTTGTAAAATTGTTTAAATAAAAGTAATGGTTAATTTTTGAAAACAAAAGAAAGTTATTTCTAAGTGGTTAAGTTTAGTATTAAACATTTTTTCAAAATTTATTTAAATTATTACAATTTCAACTTATTGTAAAAGGAGTATATTTCAGAACTTAATGAATAATTGTAGTAAAGGGATGATATTACAATTTAATTATTAAAAGAAGTTTGGTTTTTTAGATCATTATTGGTATTAAAATTAAAAACAAAAATAATTTCTTATTTTTATCAATGAACTGTGGGTCTGAAATATGTTCTATTCGATATCGTAGGGCCTTCACCGTGTTTACCTTATGTTGAAAAGAATGGTTCGAGTGGAAATTTAGATATCTGCCGAGTTAGTTGGTTTAGTGTACCAATCAAATAATAAATGATTAGAACTATCTCTGATGACCAACACATCCAAAAAAGGTAATTTACCCTCCACTTCAATTTCAGAAGTGAACTGAAGGTGATCATTAAAATCATTGAATGCTGTTAACGTTTGGTCAACATATTGGGCTGGCAACGAACAAATGATATCATCCACATACTTTACCAAGAAAGACATCTCATATGGTAATCTAGGTAGAACACTCGACTGTAAATTATCCATAATCATTTGAGCGATTATGGGTGATAGAGGTGACCCCATTGGAGTTCCAAATAATTGTAAGTAGAACTTCTCTTGGAAAACAAAGTACGTATTGTTAAAAACCGAATTAACAGTTGTCAAGAACATATCTTCAGACATATTACAGAAGGGCTTGATCTTATTCCAATTTCCTTTAATGATGTTCATAACCATAGATAAAGGAATATTAGTAAAAAGAGAAGCTACATCCAGTGAAATGAGAATATGATCTTCAGGTAGGTGAACACCCTTGAATTGTTGCACAAACGTAAAGCTATCTTTCACATTGTGTCCACCAAGCGGTAAAGCCTGTTGGAGGATATTCGACAAAAAAGAAGCAATACCTTACGTATGTGTATTCACCGTAGATATGATGGGTCGTAACGAGAGGACTGGTTTATGTATTTTTGGTAAACCATAGTATTTACCAGGAGTCGAGTTATTGATGGATAATCGATTCTTTTCAGAATCGTCCAACATTCCCTTTTTATGTAACAACTTTAAGTGCTCGTTCACCTTTTTTTGAGTAGTGAATGTAGGGTCTCTACGTAACAATTTCTAAGTAGTAATATCTGATAAAAGATCCAGAGACTTATCTATATACTGGTGCTTATCCATGATCACAGTAACTGCACCTTTGTCAGCCTTAGTGACAACAATTTCAGGATGGTCAGCTAAGTATTTACTAACTTTGTAGAACTGTTCATTATAAATATTGAAATGTTGGTTATTTCGGGGGTTATTAGAGTAATTCAAAATGACATTAGAGATCTTACCCCTAATCACATCTTTTTTTCTCTGCGACAAAGCATCGTTATCGATAATAGATTCAACCCGACCGATTAATTTACCCAAACGAATGTCTCTAGTTTGTGGTTGTAAACTAAACTTAGGTCCCAACGATAGAAAGTTCAACACAAAGTCAGGCACTACCGCACCACTAATATTAGAAACCCATTTAGAATTGTCTATACCATATATAGGTGATAAACATCAACACTACTAAGCGTGGAAGTACAAAAATTGAATCGAAACTACATAGTAAATCCTATAGATGGCCACACGTACTTGTATAGCCATCTATAGGATTTACTATGTAGTTTCGATTCAATTTTTGTACTTCAACGCTTAATAGTGTTGATGTTTATCACCTGATGGCGGTTTTATTTACTTTTGCCATAGTACAGAGCTTGTTTCGAAATTATACCAGTACAATATATAATATATAATATATTATATAATAATAGCTTTGATTACTTCATAGGGTTCTTGGAGACTATTTCACTCTGAGGAGCCTTAATAAAGCCGAAACCGTCGGTGAGTGGATGTTTCCTCCCCTATGAAGTAATAAGCTAATGTTTTGTTAATGGCTATATAACTACCAGCCCGATTTGTATTCGTCAATAGACTCTATTATTTTCATAGAGTTTGTTTACAGATACATCTTATTTTATATATTTATATATATATATATATATATATATATATATATATATATATATTTCTGTGTTATTTTTAGGTTAGGACTGATTATGTCATTTGACAATGTAGGATGAACCGCCGCGTGTAGATATTTATTACATTTATTAAGAAGCGTCTCATAAAAAGTCTAACTTAAACACTTTACACGTTTTATGTTATTTCAAATCATACGAACTTTCAATTAACAAGTTCGATTACCTTCCAATTGAAATGAGTACTTATGTCAACGTCTTCTAAAATTTCCTTAAGTGTTTAATACAACGTAAAATACTTGGAATGTATTCTATTTTTACATTGCTTTGGTTAAAAATAAAATAAAAATAAATAAACACATGTAAAAACAACATTTAAAACATCTTTTTAACATTCTAGGGTAAGAATTAACAAAGTTAGAGTAAGGTTTTTACTTCATTTTACTTTGCCAATATTCGCAAGGAATTTTCAAAATATTTATAGATTAGGTAGTAGAACTAA
>JARFIW010001072.1:0-17290 GCA_036346225.1 Platerodrilus igneus | reverse complement strand
AGAAAAAAGGTGCTCCCGATATATGGGAAGACTAATACAACATACCTCCAAGTGTCAGCTATTATCGTGTGCCCATTGCATCCACAGAGACGAGTCAGCGAAGAGTCCGAGTGCTGGAGTCCAGATGTAGCGTCACCGCGGTCGACATGTTGAGCGCTGTGACACTCCCTGCAACAGCGGAACACATACCAGCGCAGTTGGTTCTACATAAGAAGAATAATCGGCCTACGTAAAACAATTTGGCCTCCAGCTAAGAGCCAGAAAGAGAATCCTACTAGTATTAATAACTCAGGAGCACTTACCAATACACCCAAAATCTACACTTTTTATTAAGAAAAAACGTTAATCGCTCTTGGAGTAATAGAACGAGTAGTTTAGAGAAATACATATGAGGTCGAACTGCAGAATCAAATTGAAATTGTTTTAAATAACAAGAGTTCGAGCTTCAGTCCTCGCGTTATCAACATACCAAAAAGGAGATTAAAAACTCGACTCGAGCTTTATCAAATAATACAATAAACTATTTCAACGAGTTTTTTTGTTATAGCAATATAAGGATTAATTCTACGCTATAGTAATGTGTAGCAGGTTAACGGATACTCAAAACAAGGTGCTAACTATAGAATTTATAGCGTAAACTCGTCGTTTTAGAGTAGATAGATTGAAATTGAAAATTATTTGCAAGCGTATTTATCATAAAGAGGTAAAATATATAGGATTTTATTGACGTATTGAAGAGTAGAAACGGAATCGATGTGGTTTTTAATTTATCGACCGTAAATTAACGTAACAAATCCCCTCTCCTCTCTCGGAAAAATTAACAGGTCTAGACCTGTTAATTTTTCCGAGCCAAAGCCAAAGTGCGGGAGTGAGCAGTATCGAAAGAAAAAAACCAAACACAAAAAAAATTCGCTTAAAAACTAAAAGAAAGTTTGTCTACGAAAACAAAAGAAACCAAAAAAACAAACCACCCAAAAAATAAACTCTCATCCGGCTCAAAAGGCCAAAGCACTGAACGTACCAAAGAAAAATGAAGGGGAACCGGGTAATGAGCCATCAACAAGGACTAAGATGAAACGGCATCGACACTGCAGAGTCGTCAAAGAACGGATGTTTCTCAGAAGAAACACTAAAGTCTTCAACCTCAAGAAAAGAGATTAGTTTCTCGCGAAAAAACCAAAGTAAGAAAAGGAACGAGGAAGAAAGCCAACAGTACAAGCCAAAACAGGACCCAAGGGTCAAGCCTCAAGTATGCAAAGAGGCAATAAGGGAAAACGAGAGGAAGATAGGAAAAGCGCTGTACTACAATCTGTAGTAGCCAGAAATCGCAACAACCGAAGAACCAAAAAAAAGAAATGCTAACTAGTCCTAAAGTCGACTAAGTCGTGGTTTCCGAAGAAAAGAAAAACGGACTAGAAAGTACCTACCACAGGAGCGGATGGATGAAACACAATCGGTATAGGAACCGACAGCAAAGAAGACCAGCAAAAGGTTAGGGAAAGGAAAGTGGAGCTAAAGTAACAGACAAGTAAACTAATGCAAACAAAATCCATATTATAGCAGCATTAAAACTGCAGGAAGAAGAAAACTCCCGTTTTCAAAAACAAACAAAAAAACAGTACAAAAAGAAAATGAAACCGAATCCCAGTGGAGTTATGTATAAGTATGTGTGTGCGTGTGTGCGCGTTTGTGGGTGAATGTGAGGGTATGTTGATGTATGAGTATGTGAGTGTGTGTGTACATGTGGGTGTGTGTAAAAGGGTGTGTATGTGTTGGGCGTATGTGTTAGACCGCTTTAGTCGCCTCTTACGACAGGCAGGTCGTACCATGGGGCTATTCTATTCCTTGACCCACACGGGGTGCAAGGAATACAAGGAGAAAACGAAAGAAAAGAAAACCAAGTAGAACTGTGTGTTTATGAAGTGTGTGGGGGTATGTGTATGTATGAAGTGTGTGGGTATGGATTCTCGTCAATGATGTTATGAAATGGACAACATGATTTGTAAATATATCTGTATTAATTTATATTTAATTAATTTTAAATATTATAGCACAACATTTATTCTACGATTTATTATACGATATTTTTTTATGATTAATTCCATGGACGATCCTTGATGTTCTGCAAATTAAAGATTGACTCAACATAATAACTTTATAATTATGTGATGCTTCGAAATAAAGGATATAGAAGTTTTTGATTGATAAGTTTGATGCATATGAATTAAAGCAGCTTCTTTCGTACTTAGTTATTGAATAACAACTGTTCATATAGGAGTCATGTTGTTGGTATGATTTCATCTATAAGAAGATACCATTAGTCAGGTTAAACGGTTACAATTTTGTAATACATTTTTATTGTTTAAATTTAATGTCAAGTGGATTGGAAAGTCGAATTTTCATTTATATAGATTCCATTATTTTGGACGTTCGTGTTTAATAAGTTTCCGCTATGACTAAATACTGATATCTACATATATATATATATATATATATATATATATATTGCCATGATAATAAGGTAGTTTAAGGGTAGATTAAGTCATGGGGGTCATAGGATAGATATAAATAACTTTAACTTTAAGAAAATCCAATAATTCCATCAATTATAGGAGTAAATCGACTATTCTACAAAAAGTCAATTGCGAAGACACTGTTTATAAGAGATATGTGATTAAATGCATGAGAAAGAAGCTCCTTTAGTAATAATTCGATACCATTTAATTAGAATAGTAATGTGTGCGGCGTATAAATATGTATAAGTATAATTTAAGAATAAAGATAAGATTTTACAAGCAACTAATTACATCAAAATAAATTACCGGGAAACATAGATAAATTGGCACTCCAAATATTTAATAATTGCGTCGAAAATATCAACGTAATTACTACGCAAACGCATCTTAATACGCCATTATCGGAAAATTGTTACGTGACTAGAATGAATACATTTGTTCAGAAAACCAACATTCTGTAACAAACAAATAAACAGCAAGCGGTTCAATTATATGATAAATCGTGGACTTTCAATTGACAAACATTGAATACCTGAGTTGATAAAAGTCATAATTGGAAATCGTAACAAAATACTGTAATTTAGCAGAACGCTTACGTGACTGAGAAAGCATTTCGTCGAAGAATTAAACCAGGGAATTTGTTAAAATTCTGAGTTCTGCCAGATAAGGTAAAGTTCAAGCCCTGATTATAAACACGCCAATAAAAACTATTGGTAGGAAGGGCTTATAAATACAATAGAAAATGAATAACATTTAGTTCATATTCAACTGAGCACCAACTATGCTTGAATGCCGGAAATAGTTACGTAATGAATTAGTGAAATAAAATTCTGTATAAATGAAATTTGAAAGTGCAAAAATTTATGCGACGATAAATAAGCCGATCTACAAATAGACGTAAGTTAAACAATTAATTAAATTTATTTCTAATATTTAACAAAACAGGGTTTTTATTAAAGGATTCTTTTATTAGGACGGTTTTTATTGGAGGCTTCTTGTATTGGGACGGCTTTTGTTGGAGGTTTTCTGCTGATGCCATTTTATTGGGACGGCATTTTGTTGATGCTATTTTGTGGAGACGATTTTTGTCGAGTCGATGTTCATGTCGAGATCTAAGCCTTAACGCAAATCTAAAAATACCAGAAGTCAAAAGTGGATAATTTTGGCCAATAAGTAAAGTGGATACAACAAGGGATGCAGACCACAGACTATGAGGAAACTCCAGTAACCATTCCAGGTTAGCGATTTTTAAACATTTTATTATTGAAAGACTTTCAAATTTAATATTTGCTATACATTGTGTATTTGTAAGAGTCATCAAAAAGGTCATTTGAAAAATATGAGAACAGGGAAAAGCATCTTGGAACGTTCGAAGGTACTTGAGAGCACATATTATCACTTATTATATTGTGTGTTCTCGAACTGCTTTATTTGAATCCATTTAAAGGTTAAAATAAGATTTATTCAGTGTGCTCTTCGGGGTAAAATTCTAAAGTAAATGTCACAGCAAATAAAAATGACACCCATCGTAAGGGTTTAAAATCCTAAAAGGCTATATCACAGCAATATATATATATATATATATATATATATATATTTACTCTTTTAAGAAAATAATTATAAAAATATCCTATTCTATAAAATTTCTGGATTGATAACCTTCAAATACTCTTGAGGTTAATTTCGATTAAATTAAAAGCTAAAGTACAATATCTTATTTAAAATCTGTTTTAACATCTTATGTGGCTATTTTATGAACTAATTGTAAATTCAAACTCAATATAAAGTATTTTAAGAACTCTTAAAGTCTATTAAAGATTATGTGTACATCGTACTCAGATCTGAATATGAGAAATTTTATCACTTACAATATTTGTCTGTCATTATTATAGAGAGTAATAATTTGATATAAATTTCATCTTCCGCTAAGGTTATCTATAAATATTAATTTTGTCAATTGTAAATATCTGTACCTTGAAGAGGATAATCCTTATTTAAATAGTTGTACATGCAATTCCTCTTTCAGACTTTTTATTAATTCATTAACGTAACAAATTATTAAGAAAATAATTCTATGATAACATTTCACGTATAAAAGTATATATTCAACAACTCTAGTAAACCTAATAAAATATGAAAAACAAGTAGTGCATATTGATGAGTTTAAGTTCTTATACAATATTACGTACACTCATATTTATTGATATAGGAACATATTTCTTGCTCAGATGCAAATGACGATCTGATAGATACTCGATATATTACTATTTCTTTCAGAGATAATATTGTTTAAATATGACAATCTAAGCCTTTGTGCTTTAGGTGCGTATAGTCGTTACTAAGGTTCCTACACTCTCTTTAGTGGCGCTGTCTTGCATATGTTAAATTTTTAAGTTTAGTGGCGCCGTATTTATAGGAACCCCTCTTATTAGCCTCATCCCGCAGAAGTTAGAGATCTAAGTTGGTCCGAAGTCTCCAGAAGTACTTATGGTTAATACGGATAAAACAACATCTATGGTTAACCTCTGGGAGAAATTTAGGTGATTCGGTTCTTGCCCTACCTCACTCCCAATTAAGATCTTGCACGGCAACTTTGCTGTTAGTACTTTTCTTTGCTGTTTTACCCAAAGCAGTAAAAATAAATTGGATGGTGTTCGGTCTCGGCGGCTCTGTGGCGTAGTTGGTATGTGTGTGACTACTCTGCCCAAGGTTCCGGGTTCGAATCGACACGGTCCGCTTGAAAAATGTTAGGCGAGCATTATTCACAAAATACACCCTCGTTCGGATGAGAGGTAAAATGGAGGTCCCGTGTGTGGGTGTTGTCACGCACGTTAAAGATCCCTACCTTGCTCGGAACAGCAAGGGTTGGGCAAAATTCTAAATTTTCCAGGTTAAAAATAAACTCGCTTCCTGGCCAATGTAGTACCTTCGGGTGGAGCATTGGAAAATCACATGTAAGGTGTTCGGTCTCACTTTAATAAAAATTGGTGAATCACAACATCAACGCTAATAAAATAGCTACACTATTAATTGCAGAGTCAATCGCCGATCTTTTGCTAGCAATACCCTTACTCAGTTAATGTTGTCCGCTGTCGTGTTTGTGGATGGCCGGCTCCGAACGCAGTTCGTTTTCAACCTACTCTTTACCGGCGCCTGCAAACCAGTCGTACACCCATTTTTTACTCACGTCAGCTTGCATTTACACTTGCATCAACATTTCATGGATTTCCGTCGCCGTTTTACCCAATTTGCAGCAGAACTTAATGTTGTGTGGTTGCTCCGTAGCTTTTCGGCGCACACTGCTAGAAACATTCTGCTGAAATGAATGCAATAATACTGCTTTAGCCACCTCGCACACTCCACGGCAGAGGGTCAGGTCAAGACATGTCCATGCATGCCTACTCATGCGAGATACTTTGTTTTAAGCGTTAATTACCGAAATATTGGACAACTGACCGAATTTAATAGACAACTCTGATATGTTCTACATAATGAGGTTGTGCAATCGTGTTGCCCAACTCCTCACAATCCCAATCTAGTTGACATTGACGTTCAAATAATACGATTTTTTGAACATACTTTTCCAGCTAATGAATAGTACTTGAAAGTTAGTGTTGTTCAGAATAGAATTTCTTAATATTGCATAATATAAAATTGCACTTCTCTTTCTGCATATACCCAGTACATGTAGATTAAATTTCAGATTTAATTTGAACCCAATGAAAGTTAAGGTACGACCTTTTTATTTGTGGATTTGTAATTAATACGTTCTACCAATCCTGGTGGATATATAGAGGTCTGAGACATACAAAAGTATTAAGAGATCTTAACAACACCAGGTGTGTACTTTTGTGTTGCAGTCATATTTTTGCTTTTATAGCGTTAAGGCAGCATTTCCTTATTGAATGGCGATATCCTCTTACGTGATTTTTGGCGATGTAGAAGCAAAACAGTGTTTTAATAACTGGGTCTGACGGCTAGATGAGAATAAAATAATCATGAATTCAAGAATCATTTACGACTGGTAGATACCGATGCTTAATTGAGTGGTGAAATTGTGACAAATGATGCTAGTCTGAGTAATACTCGTGGGCTAAAGTTCCTCTACGCTCTTCTCGGCTACTATATACAAACCAATATCGATTTGTTTGTACGTTAAACGTAATATCCTCGCTGTTGGGTATTACTAAAATAATAGGTTACCTACATACATGAACCTAAATTGTAGACAGCAGTGAATCGATACCAAATCAAGCAAAACGCTATTAACCAATTTAACATTGAAACTTACAGTATATAGGCTGCAGATAACGGAATTCAGTTTAACATTTCAGAAACGCTTTATAGTATCATATTCGGTTTCATCTTTCAAAGAGTTCTTTACTGCAACCACATCGACGATTATTTTCAGAAAGCAAAATTCATTTCCAACGACCATAAATCTAAGCAAGCGAATTGAATAAGTTTGGGTTTCGCCGGTTCAAAATGGAAAACAAATTTCGTACGGATTATTTAGTCCAGCAGTTACAGAGCTATATTAATAATTTATTAGCTTTGCTGATTTAGATTGATGTAGGGCAATATCATTTTCGTACACAAAGCGCTACACGCCTATACCATTTAAACGTTTATTGCGTTCTGTAATTTTAAATCAATTTGAAATACCATGCTTGCCTTGTGCAATACTGTTTGTAGAAAATAAATTAATCTGAATATACACTAACGGGTTCGAAAAACGGAGCACCTACATTTAGAAAAAACTAAAATCTCAACAATTTGTATGTTTTTTTATTATATCTTAAATACAAACAATGTTTTGCGTAGTTTTTAAAACTAATTTAAAGTTTATTTTAAGAAAAAAATAGTTTTGAAGGAGAATCCACAGAACCAAAAACGGGTGTAGATTTTTTTTATTTTATCGTTTTGGGCCAAATGACAAGTCGAAACGGCGTTGGTTTAATCGTAAGCATCGTGGTTGTACATCCCGAAACAGCAACGGTTGTTGGGACGCAACTTCAAAAGAAAGAAGGTGAATATTTTGTTGCTCAACAATTTCACACACCCAATAGTACTCTTCACCGTATTTTTACGCGTTTCTGGAAACTGGAACTTACACCAACTCACCCGAAATTAGTTTCCCAACAAAGAACTGTGGCCATATAGATAGCTTTATCATCTTGAAGAGTCTGCGAAATCGTCCTACTATAGCTGTAGAAATCAAAAATCGACTTAATCACGTTCGGAATGCCAATATAAGCGAACGAACTGAGAGATGAAGACTTGGAGAAGTCAATCTTACCAGTCGCATACCTACATTAGGCATAGAGCTTTTCAGGTATTATCGTATAACGTGACTTCAGTTTTCTGGAAATCATTAGTACTGGGATGAAAATGAATGGGGTCGCGTGAATATTTTGCAGAATGTACCTTCTATCCTAGGGTAGACTTTCAAAGGGGTTCGATTCGAAGTTGGTTGAAAGTTCTCTGGAGGAACACGCAGAATTGTACTTCTTTCCAAGAGGCTCTTCAACAACTGACAGATACATTGATGAAATTTAACAAAATTTATTGTTCCTTGTGCTAACTTTATTGGAGATTACTTTCTTATAATTATCACATATCACGCCTACATATCTCTCAACAGTTTTTAAACGATGTAAACATTTCTCTTATGAAATGGCCAGCATTCAGGTGTGAGTCCAATCGAATATAATCACTCCCTATATGTTTGTTGTGGTTTGTTATGTATTTTTCTTGACCTAGGTCATGGATCGAAACGTAAATAAAGACGATTTTAACAAATATGGTTGGTTTAATTCTCAACGAAGATCAATAAAAAACTAACCAACCGAATATATTTGGGACATGCTTGGACGAACAATGTGAAATCATGCTCCTGCTCCTTTAACCTTACATCAGTTGCAATATGCTCTTCTAGAGGAATTGGAATCTAATCCTCACGACGACGATGAATTCCAGTGTGCCAAGAAAAATAAATGCCATAGTCCTGGCATGCGTGGTGGGGGTATTAAAAATCATTTTGATCGCAAACCATTTAAGTTTTGACTATTTTAATGTCATTTTGTTACAACACCAATTTGTACTTTTGCTACCTCATCGAGTGGTAACAAAAAAAAATTTTATAAATTAAACAGTTTATAAATTATTTAAAACGTGTTGTACCGTTTGTATTTAAGATATTATAATAATAAAGCATTACGGTGTAGATATTTTAAATGGAAGAAATGTATGGATCCGTTTTTCGTGCCGATTAGTACTCATATCACTCCACATCACTCCACATCACTCCACTTCCCTCCATATCACTCACACCTCTACATCACTCCACATCACTCTACATCCCACCACATCACTCCATATCACTCCAAATTCCTCTACATCACTCCATATCACCCCACCTCCACATCACTCTACATCACTTCATATCACTACATTCCTCCCAACTCCACATCGCTTCACATCATTTTACATCACTCCACATCCCTCCACATCACTCACACCTCCACATACCTCCACATCCGTACACATCACTCCAAATTACTCCACATTCCTCTACATCACTCCCATCCCACCACCTCGCTCCTACCTCCACATCACTCCACATGGACTTAGATTAGATAGCAGGAAAAAATTGATAAGGTAGATCAGCGCCGACGATGCATCATAATTTATATACAACTTTATTAAAACAATACATATATTTAAGCTAACATCAAAATTCATTTCGAATAAAAACAACATTCTATCCAGCACATGTTAAATTGTTGTCTTCGTGCAGTAGACAATGACTTAAACCATCTTTCTTCTTTTGCAGCTGTTTTACTCATTTTTGCTGAACAGTGATGTTAAACTAATAGAGCTATAATTATCTAGTTGCACCTTAGGCATAAACTAAAGCTTTAGTTTGTAGTATTTGTTTTTCATAGCTTTTGAAGCCGCCTCGTAAATCGATGATAACGCTAGACCGAGCTCCTTTTCGTTTGTGTCAGAAGCCGTAGTCAAATTCATAAAAAAACTGTATAAACGTTTTAAAATCAGATACACATTGTTTATTAACTGCATCAGCGGGTTCAACTGGGAGAGCAAGCATTGTGATACGCTGGTTCCTTACATTGAAAATTTTATCTTTACGTTGAATATCATCAGAACCTTTTAGACAGTATGAAAAGGTTTGATTCACGAGTTTGCTTACAAATTTCTTATTGACATAATCACTACCGTCTTTAGGTTCCATTGCCTCAACTAACCTTCTTTTACGAAAACTAATTGTTTCTTCTCCAGACTATAGTGCTTCTCTGATTAACTAGATCATAATCTTCTCTTGGGTCTGATAAATCTACTACCCTTCTTTGGTGCATATCGTATCCATCACCATTTCACTTTAGCAGAAATCCTCGACCTGGAGGTCCACGTCGAATATCAACATTTTTACGCTCTGAACGTCCGAAGCCGTCGATGGGCATTTTAAAACTGTGTAATTACTTACAGAGCTCACTGTATTATACCTTCTTCTCTCAACTCTTCTATTATGGACACCATCTCGTTAATGTTCTCTTCGCTAGTATTTCCAGCTCGGTTATATGTGATAAGTACTTTTAACCGATCGATTAATTCATGTACATTGTTCCAGTAGACATATTGCACACGATTGGAGTTTAGACTTTTATATATCTGAGTGGATAGGCCTAATCCCTCTTTCTTTCGTGAGGATGTTCGTTTTGAACTACTGCGAAATTTCATTAGATTTTGTATCACATAATTTTCAAACTTTTTGTTATTTGTCGAAATCTTGCAACGTGTATGAGTTAAATTTTCTTTTAAAACTCAATGTTGACTTGATCATGCCCAAGTAATTCGGTAAATCTTTGTTCAAGTTGAAATCGCCATCTTCAGGTTTAATGTCTTTATAAAATAGCAGATTGTATAAACCTCTAGTACCAGGGAATATCATATTGCTTAAGGTGATGTCGCTAGTTTCCGGATTAATCTCCAGTACGCTTTTCAGGATTATATTTTCGTTTTCATTTTTAACCAACATGTCCGCATAATAAAGATGTACAGGCCCATCGTCAACTGGTAACTGGTTTCGGCATTTTTCCGCTATTCCTTGTAACTGGGAAGCAGTGATGTGCAAAGGCTTAAGCAATTATTTATGAGCTTCTTTGAATTCTTATTGAGAAGTAATATATTCTATTTTGTGTTCCACAAACTTCTTTCGTACGGCATCCTGCATAAGATGAATCTTACGTTTATTGTTTATTTGCAATAAAATCTTTAACGTCCGTCATCATGAAACTTCGGATTTTGACTAACCATTAACGTCTTTTTCTATATTTATATACTGATCGAAATTTTTCCTATATCACCCTCTATCGACATCAAAATCTTTTACAATAGTAACAAAACTATGTTTCGAGTCACCACCATTCCAGCATCGCTGACAAACTTGTTTAAATTTTGGATATGTCATGTCACCACTTATATTACCCATAAATATGTCTGAGGTTGGTTTCATTCTGCTTCCAGATTGCAATAACATTGGCGTTATCTCTAAGCCCATGTTTTACAGCACTGGCATACGTTTGACATGAGTAAAAGAAGTCAATGCTCTTATGTCAACGAAAGGAGAAAAACTGCGCGATCTTGCTTTGTTCGTTTGCAGGTATATCATCAAAGACAATAATTGAATCTTCTTTGGTATCTCCGGGTTCAATCAAATCGTTGTAGTTTCTAAATTCATGGTAGCCAATTTCTTCTCTTTAAGGTTTAAATACACTTCTTTACAGTTCATATTTCGGTTAATACAGGCTTTTTGAAAACACATTTACATTTTGAAATCGAAGTCCGTTTTCGTGCAAAATAAGCGAGATTAAGGCGTTTGTTTTCCCGCAGTTAGATGGATCGGCGAATATTGCTCGTATATTAGATGGGAACAAAAGTCCGTGTATACTCATATTGCTAGGTGTATATACCATGAATTCGTCAAAGTTTTGCACCGGTATTTTAAGTTCTTATCTTGCAGTTTCCATATCCGGATATTTAATTCTCTACTTTTATCTCGAGCACCAAGTTTATGGAGGTGATCGCGTAGCGTTGTTCTAGGTACATTGTAAAACCTACTAGCTTTACGTGTATTTAACGCACCTTGCAGAATTTCACTAATTGCTTTCTCTAAAGATTGCTTGGTGTACATCTTTCAAATATACAGCTGAGGCTGATTCAAAATTTTAAAAAGTCGTATTGTATACTAAATAGTCCATCCCCGCCCACCCGCCCGCCCGAACGCCCGCCCAACCATCTCTCATGTAGTTGTAACCTCAAAATATTTTATATAATTAAAACGACATATATTGTATACAATTCTAATAAAAAGCAATACATATACAATATTTAATTGTGAATATTTCTGTTAACAACTTCTGTGAAAGGATTATATTTAAACATAGAGTCATGTATAATTAAAGCATAAGCCTTCATTGACGTGTCAAAATTTCTTGATGCTTCTAATTCCATTCTTACTTCAACCGCTGCGTCCTTGATGCTTTCAAATTGATGACGACAGTCGATTACAAAGATGGGTGATTCCTTAAACTTGCTGTGGCCATTAAACATTTATTAGATGCCTTGATCGGGTAGTATTTTTCCATAAGAGTTGTGTATGATATGTACGTCGGTAAGTAGTCATTCTGTTCAAGGTCCAAATTCATGCGATTTTGAGAAAACGTCTGAGAGTTCAAGTATACTTTGACGTTGGTTATACAGGCATTCGTACAGCTTGTCGCATTTTCTTCTTTCTTGTCGTATTTTCCATTTTGAAGTGCTAATATTATCCATTGTGCCTTTTCCGTTTCGCTCGATACTTTAATTCGCCACACTTGCGACTTTGATTGAGATAGCGATGGTAATTCATGCAGATCCCATTTTCTGAATGCTGCCATTATGCTTGATTGTTCCTGCATCTTTGGCAGCACCGAAGTTCTGGCATAGTCGCTTAATGTAATGTAAGGTACCTCCCATGAAATACGTTGTATTTTAAACGTCGCTGTATTTCCAATCGACTTGTAGCAGTTTACATCAGATTTGGATCTGATTAAAATCAGTTCTTGGGGCATGTTGGCGATAGCTATCTTGTAATCTTCGGAAAACCCAAAAATGGTTTTTAGCGGTATAGTACAACTAAACCGTCCATCTTGGAATATGGCATCGGATTTCCAACCAGTGTGTGCAATAGGCTTTGTTTTGCTTCTTCTAGTGATAGCAATCCCTTGATGGTTCGAGTAATCCCCGGATTTCTGCACACATCTACTATTTGATTATTCCCCAATTTGTATTGAATTTCTCCAAACAGAAAGTACGGTGCATGCTTTAGGATCTGGTTCTGCTGCCTAATCGGATATACAGTTGTTGTTGCTTCTTTTAATGTTTCCGTAGGATTATAAATACCCCTAATAAATATGAAACATTCATGGGGGGTATGTGATGTTATCACTGCTCTGAATTTCTATGGAAATTCGATCGGTGTTTTCTGCATTTAAGGTAAATGGTTGATACGTATAAAAATCTTCTTTATTATTGTTTATAACTTCCAAACACATCCAATTTGGGTACGCTCTAATATGTCTTCCAAGTTTAACGTTTTCATCACCTGGAGATCTAAGCTGCACTTATTCCCGTCACACATCATTTATAACTTTTAATCCCAAGGATTTTAGAAAACGTTTACTTCGGCTATAAGTTTCTTGACGACTTGACACTCTTGACGTCGTATTCACTTCTGTTCATCGAGGTGCGTGGTAACTTGTTTTATATACAAAATTCATGGGCATTTTCTTTAGATGCTTTTATTTCCAGTTTAACGCAAGTGTATGTTTCCGGTGAAAATTCACCAACTCTCTCAAATGATCAACAAATCGTATAGTTAGATTGTCAATTTCGGATACGCTCAGTGGATAATATATGATGTGGTTAGGTTCCTTCTTTAGATTATACCCAGGTGGTACGGAGAGACTAAATTCAAATATACTGAGAGTCGGAAAATTATTCCTAAACGAACCGGTTGTAATATTGGTTTCTACAAAATGTTTGATTTTGAAATTATGTTCACTTGATGGTCTGCGATATGCAAGACGTTTGCAGAAAGTTTACGGTTGGTAAACCCCAATATGCTTCCAATACTGTTTTGCGTTCCACACTAAAGTCGATAGGTAAACTGCTTCGCATAGAACACTTTAGCGTGTTATTGTTAGCACCAATTTGAAATATTTTCAATGTACTCGTTAATGTCTGGTACCGTCCTGAGCATACATTTATTTCTTCCAATTCGTACAAACCCGGTTCAATAATTAATTATTTTATACTGCTCTGAATCATCAAAATACAAAACACTGTTCCCAGGTGGACGTTCTGCACAGTGTTACATGTATACAACCCTACTAAACCCAAAACATATTCACCGTCCTGTTTCAACTTAATTGGTGGGTAAATAGATCCCGTCGATATGACATTATCGTATCCGAACACGTTCATTGTTTTAGCCATTGTCACTAACAAACTTTAACACCAAATCGCCACAATTGTAAGTGTTCTAGTGGCCATTTTTCAAGCAGAATCTTTTCTAGAAAGTAATTTATTTGCAATTATACCATAATAAGTACCGTATTTATTCACAAGCAATTATTTTCTCACTCAAAAAATTATTGAATACTTACATGGAAATCTTTATTTACGTAAAATTATAATGTAACATTCACTCTCACTGATAGGTAAAAACTGTCATGGGCGAGAATTGTGAAAACAAAAACTTTTGCTGTAGACAACGCATGCGCCATTGGTGTAGCACGACGGTCACGAACTAGAAATTTTAGTTAAGAGCCGCCGTGCACCACCAATGGTCCACGGCAACATCGGCTAGAAATAATAACGATTCAGCTTTATATCTGAAAAAAACCTCTATGTCGCAAACATGTTAATGATTTTGCGAGAACACGATGAGATTGTCCATGCCACTGTAGGATGCCTACAAAAACGGCGGTGAGAATTTAGCAGAATTATAACAACAGGTAATTTTAATTTACATGATTGTATATCAAAATATTGGTGGTAATTCGATTGGGCCTTGAGCATTCGAAATCTTTTAACATATGAAGGTCCGTCTGTATAAATAGACCAATACTCGAACGACGGATAAATACTATGGTGTCTGTCAAATGTCCCCAATCTGCAGCAAATAACAGAAGCGGATACAAGCAGCCCTAATGAGTAATATTCGATCCCAACCAGCTAAGATCTCAACTGAAAAGAGTAGCAATACTCAAAAATGTGTAATCCGGCCACACCTTGATATTTTTGCCTTCACCTCTCACTTTCGCCACAGTACACTTTTCCGAAGTGGAACTATATTTGATGTGTAATGTGTAAAGCAACATACAACAAAACGCCGAGAGTGAATTTAAGTAAATATTTAGATAAGCAAGCAAGTGTGTGTAAGAAATATAATATTAAAATTACTGTTCCTCCAACTACCTTAAGGCAAACGCAAAGAGAAAATATACCATTTTCTTCAGCTGAAGGGTACTATCAACGAGCGATTTCCATACCCTTTTCAGATTCCTTTATATTACATCTTAAAAATCAGTAACTGGCCATGGAAATATTTTAACAAGTTTAGAAGTAGTAAATCCAATAGGAAATAAAAAGCGGATGTAATTAACCAACAAAAATTACAAAAATTGTACCAATTTTATGGACGTTATTTCGATGCTCACGGTTTTGATATTTAACTGAGTAGGAACAACTCTAGAAAAGCATACTTAACTAAAACAACCAGCGCCCAAAAATGCCATATATGCACAACTTTAGCTAAAAGAAACACCTCGAACTATTCCCGAATGTTACCACATTTTTAAAAATACTAATTACAATTCTTGTGACAACGGCATCCGACAATAGAGCGTTTTCTACGTTAAGAAGGTTGAAAATGTACCTTAAGAATACGACAGTATAGGATAGACTAAATAGGTTAGCTCTCCTAAATATTCACAGACAAATTTCCGTTGATATTGAAAATGACATTAATGACTTGGACAAGTAAAAATAGTGGAAGCTAGATTTTATTTTGTAGACTTTTAGTTTACCTTGTGTCCTATGATTTTTGTATTTGATAACTATGTTTTTATTTATTATACAGTTTAAGTTATCAACCCAACCCCCATCCTCGCAAATCTTCCATCCACCACAAAAATTCTGGGCACGCCACTTGGAAAGACTACGCTACAACCTTTAATATGCTTTAGTTTTTAAATCTAATGCCTAACATTTCATCTGTTTTAAGGTTATAATTTTCACAAAAATGCGTACAATTTTTTTTGAAAACCTGCTGTATTTTCAATCTTATAAAAGCTTTCTTTTAAACGATATAGATAGGAAGCCCTTTCTTATTTAATAAGTACTTGAATAAGTATATTTTAGCTCGGCAATAACCAAAATCTTCTTATTATACATTAAATTAAAAAACTTGGTATAATACCAATAAACGGTTTGTAGCTCTATTCATGTATATTTAAATCTGGAACTTCGGGAATGTGCTCTATCAGGAAAATATAAAGAGAAATTTTCAGTAACCTCTATTAATTTTAAAATGTTTGCGTAAAGGGTTTGGGCGGATTTCATTCCACTCATTTAATTTTGATCCGTCTGCCTTGTACGATCCCCATTAAAAGGTTTTAAAATACTAAATATTGACGATACGACTTTCACCACTGTCTGGACAGGTGATTAGGAAACGGTTCTCTAATTCACAAGTTCAGTAATTTTAAAATGTTTTGGGATTAATCTTATGCATTATTTAACTGTTGTCTGCAGTTAACTAGGTCAAGTCCATAAAATGTTAAATACAGTAGCATCAAATTAAGCAGTTTAATATTAGTTATACAGGGTCCTGCAACAGTGCGTGGTTATTTAATAGCTCTTATAGCAAACATGTTACGAATTTCGTTTTTTTACAAAGTTTTAGCGTTCTCCAGGATGCTTTTCAAGAAAATATTTTCACTTATACAGTGTGACCCAAAAAAGTATGCCACTTTCGATTTTTGTTTTTTAAATAAAATGCCATAATTTTTTTGTTTTTTGGGTTCTCCCAAGATTCTTTAAATATTCCTAGAATATTATCAAAATCGGTTCAATAGTCTCAGAGAAAAAAATTATATTGAAAAAAAGGATTTTGTACTACTGAGTTTGAAAATGTTTAAAAAATATGCGAAATATTTTGAAATCGAAACTAAGTGGGAAATTTATTTGAGAATGTCTCTAGTTGTCGCTAATTTAAATATGTCAGATTTAGGATGCACAGGGTGTCCAGAATGAAGTGCTATTTTTTTCCCAATTTAAAGCAAATTTTCTCCCCTTTTTCAAATGGACACCCAGTATATTTTTTCACACATCAATCAGGAATTAAAAAGCGAACTTTTTTTTTGACACTTTTTTGATATTCATATTGGTTTCGTAGATACGTGCCAAAACAAGAAAATGCTTTGCATTGAAGAATATTTCAGAAAACGTAGCTAGCTTTGCAAAAAGTTTGATTTGTTGTGTTGTTAAGTGTCAATTTAAAAATTCAAGATTTACCTATCTTAGTTTTATTATGGTCTGCTCATTGTTTTGTCTTTTTTATTATAGGTTACTTTTAAAAGCTGCTTGATTGTTTCACAAGAAAATAAATAATGTTATACTTTGTAATGTAAAAATTGATTCTATTA
>JARFIW010001071.1:0-42772 GCA_036346225.1 Platerodrilus igneus | reverse complement strand
CGTTAAAGTGCTTCAAGGTGATGTTCAGTTAGGGTTAGGATTTGTAAAGTATGCCATAGTTTGGCTGCAACATACTGATTTATGATAACCTTTTTCCTTTTAATGAAACCATTTTAATAGTGTCTGTTCAATTTGTTCTGACATTCTTTCAAATGCATGGTTAACATTATCGTCGATATTGTTTGAAAATTTGTTACGAAGAGTTGTTATAGTAGTTGAATCCCATTGCAAATTTAATGGCGTGTCTTTTCTTAATATCTATTTCCCAGACGAGAACCCCTTTCAATTTTTTGACATTCTGACATGTAGTTCAGACCCAGACTATCTGGAATAAGTATAATATATATATATATATATATATATATATATATATATATATATATTATGCTGTCAAGAAAGGGGTGGGCTTATAAAATGTTTAAATAGGGCTTTGCAACGACTTGCTGGAATGGGGTATATTTGGTTTTGTTAGGGTATTTTGTTTGAGGTATTTTGGTATTGAAGCGGGATACTGCTACCGCGTTTCTTTAATTCAAAACAAGTAATAATAAAGGTCTTTATTACTCACTGTTCTCAAGTCTAATTAACAGTATAAGCCTTATTTATAGATGTTTTCAGGACACTTAACAATGAAGCACTATTACACTAATGAATTTACAAGCACTAATATCTTCTTAAACTAACTTCTTTATCATAGGTACATTAACAACACTAACACAACTATTATTCAATCCAAGCTCTATCTATTTAGGTATACTACAAGCTGCATGTACATTAGACACGTTTAGCTAATATAACATCTATGTATATATACTCTTAGGCTTCCAAAAAAGCTCAACTACATTCACCATATACGATATAATTTATATACGACATTCTTATGTGGACTAACTCTTACATTCATAAGTGGCCTTATATATACCCGGAATTAAAGATATGACTCATTATCTAGTATTTTCTAGAAGAATTCTCGAATCCTGCAGAATACGCTGTGCCTCGGGCGTTTGTATGTTGCCTAATAGTGGATCGCAACAGTATATAAATTAACAACTATTCCGCGTTTATAAATTTATACAGCTTTTGAAACTGCGTTGCATTCAACAACGTATACCGGCCAGATACCAGGTTAGGCTAGTTGTTATTAAAGTTAGATGTATATAAAATGTTATTTGGAGTAAGCGTATTTAGAACCTTTTGGATGTAAAAACAAATATCAAAATTGTGTGGTATACTGCGCGTTTTAAAAATTTTGAGGAATTTAGTGATACTTCTGAAAAATTTCTAAATCACTTTCAGTTTAAATATGTTTTAACAATTAAAGATTTGTTATGTAATGACAGGAAGTTTACCCAATAAGACATTAATGTCTGTTACATACAATTTTAAAGCTGGATCATCAAAGTTTGTTAGCTATTTTCAATATTGTAAAAAGTTCAATATACATAAATCACTGGATTATCAAGCCATCTAGAAAATGAATGTATCTAGAGACAAGAACTGTATCATTAATCAATGAGAAATAATTATGAATTGCATAGTGTGCTATACGTAGGTGTTAAGGCAACGGAAACTAGGAGGAACGGGTTGAATTTATAGGGGACCTAAAATTTATATTTCTGAAAAATAGCCGTGTTTTTGTACTGTTCTGAGTTTTTTTTCATTTAAAAAGTTACGAGTAAATTTTGAAAGTCAAGTTGTACCTGGAGATAGCAAATAGTGAAGAGTAGTAGATTCAGTGGTACTGGAATGCAGTAAAGTAAAGTCTAAGGTAGCAGTTTTGTGGAGAGGAAACAGTAATTAGAAGAGGGAGTGCTGGTCGGTACCATTATCGTTTTGAAGAAGAAAGAATAGTGGAATTGGAGTTATCCGAGTATTTGTATAACATAAAATTTGTAGAAATATTAGTAGTTTTATAGTCCGGAGATTACCAGTTGCTCGAGTTACTTATTTTTTCAGGAAGTGCCTGCAGTTGGTCACTTGGCTTCAGGATGGCTGGAAGGCGGCGCCTGTATCTGGATTCCAGGTATTAGTATTTAATATCTACGCAGTGCTTTAATCAAATTTATAAAAGTGAAACTAGTGTTTGGGGATACTTTTGGCTTTTAAAATTATTTTGGAGATACCTTGAATATTTGTTTGAGTGTCTAGTTGAGAGGGGTTTGCCTAGGACGGACCCACCCTAGGTAGATTCCGCTACATAGTTGACGGCCCAGTGAAATATATAAGTGCAGCAGCCGTGTAAAATATTTAGAGTTAAATTTGGTAGCATAACTCAACAAGGCTCTAAAATAAGACAAGGAGTGAGAGATAGATATACTAGGCCTATTGTTCATAGGGTAGGATCACAATATATAAATATATATATATATATATATATATATTGTAACGGGCTACTACTACCGCGTTTCACTTATTTAAAACAAGTAATAACAAAAGTCTTTATTACTCACTGTTCACGAGTATAATTAACAGTATACGCCTTATTTATAGATGTTTTCAGTCCAATTGCAGTAAAGTGCTATCATACTAATGAATTTACAAGCAATAGTACCTTCTTAAACTAAATTCTTTACCATAGGGCTATTAAAAACACAAACACTATTATTATTTATTTATTACACTTTTGTCTATTTATGTACAGCTGTCGGTACAATATACACTTTCACATAACACAAATTAATGTTTACCCCTGGACTTCCAAAAGCTTAACTATTTAACTTTACACGATATAATTTATATTCGACATTCAAATATAAACTAAACTCTAACATTTAACATCGGTATTATATATACCCTGAATTAAAATAGATGATTCATTTTCTGGAGAATATACAGTGCTTACGGCGCTTGTGTGTTTGACGGGTTGCATAATTGTAGCTCGTAACAATATATATATATATATATATATATATATATATATATATATATATATATATATACGTATATTGAAATACCTCAAAATCTAGATTGTTAGATATAAAAATGGATGCATCATCGGCATATGCCGTAACGGTTAACGTGCTGCTTGGCACGTAGCCAAAAAAAGGTTTTTTTATGATCTTGGTTTGTTTCTTTTACTTCCATAGTCAATACCTTACGATTCACCCCTTTTTAAAACCGTCACGTCTCGTAACTGTAAATACATTTTGACGCCAATTCGATGACTAATGACGGTATCGGCAGCTATCTTCTCTGGAGCATCCACCGTGCGTTGGAAATAACAGTCAACACCCTTTTCTTGGTCTTGGTAGGCAACCGGATGAGAGCAACAGACAAAAACCTGGACATTGGTTCCCTGGAAAATTACTTCTAGCATATTTCGGACTATCCTCCCAACTAAGCGATCCAGTCCACAGCCGAGCTTGGGCACCGCTAATCTCGTTACTCTATTTTCCATCATCTGAGCTTTAAGATTTAGCAAAGTCTCCCATAGATGTCCATAAACAAGTCTCTACCATAAAGAACTTTTGGTGACCAGATAGTAAACATAACGATTTTTATACTGAAGAACCAAAGCTTTTCTTACAGTTGGCTGCTGTTGTACTAATTCATCCACGCATCCAAACCTTTTTCTTGAAAACAACAGCTATTCCTCTTTACATTTTCAGATCTCCAGCTACGCAATGTACAAGGAAATACTTCGCCATAAAACTCTCAAAATCTACATTTGGCTCATGATTAATAACTCGTCGAACATTATTCTCATTATTCGAGCCGTCCTGGTTGTTACCAGCGTAGGATGTTAAACGGTCAAAGTGTACCACTTTCGGTTTACCACAGGGTTATCTTCTGATCCGGTACACTACATCATTAATTCTTTTATCACTTTGTACGGGCCCTCCCATTGTCTTTGTAATTTTGGCGACAATTCACGCTTTCTTTGTAGATTGTACAACCACACTAAATCTCCAGGTTGCTAACCACCTTCTTGTGCTCTCGTGTCATATTGTGATTTCATTCGATCGCTTGACGCCCGGATATTATTTCGGACGTTTTCGTGAATGCTATTTGATCTTTCACGAAGCTTACTAACGTAATTTTCACCTACGACCTCTTCTCCAGGTTTAAAACCAAACTGAAGATCACATGGTAGCCGCAATTCGCGTCCAAACATCACGCAAGCGGGCGAGTATCCTGTGCTGTCATGTACCGAAGAACGTTACGCCAGTAGGAACAAATGTAAATATTGATCCCAGTCTCGTTGGTACTAAGGGCAAATTGATTGGAGAAAAAATGGATTGGAATTGATTAAGAACCAAAAATTTAAAGAACGAAGGCACAAGTAAAATGTTTGAAATCAATTGTGGAAGTATAAAAATGGAAGTGTAAAGAAAAAGGTGCGAATGGGGGTTAGAATTTGAAAGATTAGAATTGGAAGAAGAAAATAATTAGAAAAAATATTACCCCAAATGGCACCTAAGGAATGGCAAAAACGTTGGAAGAAAGAATGGTGACCTAAATAAAAGGACAAGGAGGGTTCCAAAAGTATGCACCTGGTTTTCGGAAAATGTCAATTGACTATCGGGAATTGGACAAGAAACCTAACCGATTAAATGTAAACTTGGATTATGCGGTCAAGTTTTGGAAAAAAAGGACTGGAAATTGAGTGAATTGGAGAAATTTGGAATGTATAACATTGAACGTTTATGGGTTAAATTGTTTGAAGTTTGGGATAGCAGGGACTTACCTGGTAACCTAATGGGTAGGGGAATCCTAGAACTTTAAGACTTAATAGCCAAAGTAAAAAATAAAGGACCCAGGATTAACCGAAAGAGTGTAAGGGCAAATTACGGACCAAGGGGCCACAATAAAACAACAAGATTTCCAAGGAATATTCCATAATGAATTTCAAAACGAAAAATTGAAGACATAAATGGTATGGAACCCAAATTGAAAATAGGAAACATCAAGGAATTTATATGAAAGTGAGGAAAGTTTTGTTTAAAAAAAAAGGTTGAACCATGGAAAAGAGGGGTTGTAAACCAGTAACCGGGAAAGGAAGGGTAAACAAGTGAAGGCCCGAAAGGTTAACAGTTTGAATTTGAACGTAATTGGAAAAAGCTCAAGGAAATTTTGGAAATCTTGGAAATGGATCTTGAATAACTTTCGATGTTTGCAGATGATTAAAAGCCTTTAGAATCGATATGTTTGGGAGTATTCTTTAATGAAAAATAATGATCAAACAGTAATTATCGAATGAAGAAAGGAAATAAGATTCAATGGAAGAAAAGGACAGGCCCTTGGGAATTGAAATAATTTATAAGTGAATTGGACCTGAGATTAATTTCGAGGATGCAGATACTGGCTTGTTTCAACACCACTTCATCCTGATAGACATTCCTAATAATATTTTAGTTCAACTTTTGGTTCTTAATTTAAACGTCTTAATTATCGTATACTGTACTTCTTTTAGATTTCTTACTTACAGCTCCTCAATTATAATGTTGCATTCTGGTTTAAACGAATTAACAATTGTCAATCTTATGCTATTGAGTCATCCTATCATTCTGGATCTCATGTAATATTGTCCATAATATTGTCAGCTTTCCGCTAATGCTTAATGTCGCAAATTTCGCGTCTAAATGCTAAATATACTTGTCAACTCAATACTCAGTCAAACCCTCGACATACACCGTACTTAGCTTACTACGTACATGATAAATACCCGTTATGAATCTTTACAGTTTCTATACTACTTGTAGGTAACTTCCATCGTGCTAGCAATTTCCTTACTCGAATTATTACATAGTAACTTGTAATGCTTTGATAACCGGTTGATAAATTGTAATTCTTTGCTTTAGCCAATGTTATTTTATGCATCTGTCATGTTATATCCATGTAATTTCGATGACTCCAATGAAATTTGGTTCAATGGTAATCCCGTTCTGAGCCCAAACTGATCCCTTAGCTCTATATCAACTCATACTTGTTTCCCTTCCACTTCTTTGTAATTTTGGCGACAATTCCACTAGCTTTCTGTGATTTCAACCTCATCTAAACTCTCAGGTTGACTAACCACCTTATCTCGAATGCTCTCGATGCAATCTATGAGGATGATTTATTCGATCCTTACCACCGGATGTTACTGCGGACGATTTGGTTCGTGCATCTATGTACTTTCAGACGCTTACTACGTAATTGTCCTACGACCTCTATACCGGTTTAAACGCACTGAAGTCACTGGTAGCCGCATTCGCGTCCTAAACTCATGATGGCGTGGTATCACTGATGCATTCATGTACCGATAGAACTTACGCCAGTAGGAACAAGATGTAAATATTGATCCCAGTCTGTATGAACTGATTAGAGACGACTTGTGCTAGAAGATAGACTTATATTCGCTATAGTAACTTAGTCAAACTTTCAACGCATTCCAAACTACAACATTAGGATAATGTGGCGTGTTCTAGTCTTTCCGATACCAATTGTCATGTCTTAGTCCGTTCTGTAAGAAAGTGATTAAAGTTTTGGTTACCTATGATGAAGATAGGAATATTACAAGGTAATAACTCAGGGAAAAACCTAAAAACCCAAACATCACTTGCACAGCAATTTTCTAAACACATCACTATCTTGTTATACGTAATTCATATAGATCCGGACATTTGTTTAAAAGTAATCTTGAAAAAGTGATTGTTTTAACCTCTGCGTGATTAGGAAACTGGATACGCTAATATCATTCCACCCTCCAAAAGGTTGCCTTAGCTTGATACTGTCACATTGGGCTTATGGTTGATACTTTGGGATTTCAGAGAGCAATCAATTGCACATGTTCCGAAGACTTATCTTATACACTTCATTTGATTCGCACTCAAATGAGAGAAGTCATTGCATCATGGCACTTATTATGCGAGATTCTTATTGACGTCAATGCCCTCACGTAATCTATTATAAACTCTAATCCTGATCAATCGCGCAACATCACCTTTCAACTCTGTCTTCATCGCTACATCACTTGAATCGCTCATTAGCCGTCTATTCAGCGATCGTTAAAGATTTATTCTCCATCACCTGGTGTCCCAGCTTTCCAAGCTGGTCGTTCGCACTTCTACATTTCCAACTCATATAATTCGATCCATCGGCTCATTTACCTTGTAACTTCTAAGCGTATTCACTTTGGTGAACCAAATAATCGTTTGTGAGCTGTGCATTTAACAGACTACTTATTTCTTTTCCATCTTGATGCAATCGATTACAAGTCTACCGGAAACTCTCCTAAATCGAATAGCAGCATCTCATTCGCGAAGCTATTACACCATGAGAGTATCTTGCAGTTCCAATAACGTTTACTGCTATGAACTAGCAAGTTAATAATTGTCCCTAATTGACTTACATCTAGTACCTTAGTCTTATCACGCACTCAGAAGGCTGATAATTTGTTTCGAGTCACTCCGGTCGTTCGGCGGTAACAGCTTTCGACTTCATTCAAATGAACAATAATTGTCATTGCCGTTCCATTACGTCCAAATTGATCTTTTAATATATTTACAGCACGCATTCTGTCATAGAATTATCCAGATTGCAGGAAATCCTCAATTTCTTCAGCGGGCCTACCGTCGACATATCATTCGCAAGTAGTTGAATACGATCTCCGTTGCGTTAATTCGTTGATTGTCGTGGATCATACTTTTGCACATTCAGTTCCCAGAAAGGAAGCACCTCTTTGCAGTACCAATACTTCTGCTAACTGTACATCGTTGAAACTTCCCTGACGTAAAGGACGGTCCGATAACTTGTTTCGTTACTTACTGGTACCGTATTCGTTAAATTCAGTCAACCTCTATCTGCGATTTTTCTGGGCATTTTAATCTAACATTCCAACTTAAGGACATCGTAGTTACAGCAAGCGGTCTTCATATTCATACCTTTTCATTAACTCGTCCTCTAGATTTTCTTTAAGCAGAGGTTCAATCTTGCTTATCAATTTCTTTCAGGTTGTCACTCAAGCTTTAGACTTTGACGATACGCTGTATAAATGTTCTTCAACACTGAGAACTGATTATTCTAGCGATCAGAATTTATATTATTAACTGTCCTATCTAGCCCTAAGTGCGTTCTACAAATTGTACACGTTTTACTTGTTCCATCATGAAGCCTCGATAGTCATAGCCGCTCACTGTACTATAATATTCGCGTTCGCGTTCCGTTATGGTCGACATGATCTTACGTTAAAGCTCGTTCATATTTATGTACCAGCATCTACTCGGGTTTCGGCACCAAAGCTGATGTAATGCAATAAACAACATCAAGTTTAAAGAAAGGTTTATTTAAATATAAATCAAGCTTAATCGACTACACATCATGAGAGCTTCTTACGTTCTACTGTATCTCTGAACAACAAGTTACAGTAACCCCTTACTACCTCTACTGACCCTTAGGTCTATCGGCGCACGCAGAAGGCCTGAAATATTTTAAACATCTATCTACTGGAAGAACAGGAAAGGCCTCTGCATAACAGTACTTCAGGTAACATTAAAAGTTTCAACAATTTTACCGAGGCTTTATGTCAATCTTATTCATTAAGATTATCGGCGTGTGTTTCGAGACTGAAAATAGTTGAAATTCTTTGTCACTTAATAGGTACTTTGTTATGACAATCGTATTCGATCTCTTAGTGTAAGTCGACAAAGTGCACTGACTTCCAGAGTTTCGTTACAGATGACCATATCATCTTGTGGCACGATCGTTGGTCACCTTATTGCACTGTTTAAACGTACTATGGTCTTTTAAAATCGTTTTAGTGCGTTTCAGAGTCTTAAGTGTCGTTAACATCGAGTAATGATCTAACAGGTCTCGCAAATCCATGCAAATTTATGCAATTTTAGAACGTACTGAACGTGTGCATCGTAAGGTATTGACTATGGAAGTAAAACGGACGCAAGAGGTCATAAAACCTTCTTTGGCTTACGTGCCAAGCAGCACGTTAACCGTTACGCATATGCCGATGATGCATCCATTTTATATCTAACAATCTAGAATGTTTGAGGTATTTCGAATATCACGTATCATATACCCTACTATATATATATATAGCTGTATATATTCGATATATATATATACTCCGCATATGCTTAGACCAGGGTAGAAACATTAAATAATCAACTTTCAAATAATTTTAATTACCGTGTATAAGGAATTTCATTAAATAATACGCTTTATTAAAACCTTGAAGCATAAATAAACTCGGTCGTTTCAGTAAAATAAGAAATTTAAATTATCTATAATGCCGCTTATACATCAAAAGAAGCAGTATTGAAAAGCTCAGTGGATAATCTGAGGATTATCTCCTAAACAAATGGAAATTACGTGTCAAAGTTTATATTAAGTTAACCCTATTTTAAGTAACGGGTAGTAAAACAAAGTGTACATCTAATAATTGACGTAGCTTAAGTGTATTCGCTATTAAAATGACACAGGATGGAAATCAATGTCTGTAATTGGACGTTAATTAAACCGTTAATAACCATCTAATAAGCGGAAAAGCTATGTGAAAACTCCAATCACGCTAGTCAAATCGTAGGAAGGTTATTCTAAAATCGTTACTGTTTGAAAACACCTGCGTGTAATTTCTAAACAGGCAATTTGAAGTTAATTTGCATTTTGCGATTCAACCTTGTTGATTCTAAGGATATTGAGAAACGATCAGATCGTCCATTTAGCAGGTAAATTCAGAACATCCTTGAAAGCTTACTTGAAAAAGCTCATTCTGCGTAAATGTTCTGCAACATAATTCGATTGTTTACAAAGACCATCTTGGAGAAACCGGGGCTTAATATTCACGAGAATGTGCGATACGGGGTTATTAAGATTTCAATAACATTCCGCGTTTTGACTAAAATATAATCGATTATTGATTAAGATGTGTTCAAGTATGCACGGAATACGAACAGGTTAGAGAAGGAGAGAACATGTAACGTCAAGCAAATGTTACTCATATTGTAATAACGGTACGGGATTTAAGCAACGTTCAAGGGGTTGTCGTTATTGGTACCATAAGAATCGATGATGCGTCTTCATCAGTCGGTATGTAACATACAATTTCTGTATAAAAGTAATTAGCTTTTCTCGGACAACTGTCAGCCGTGTTGAAATTTTCTGAGATCTCAATGGGGTGAGTACTAAAATTCATAGCAGAATCGACGTGCAGGCTACAGATCTGGGAACTTAGAATTAGGCCCTTCGTTGGAATTACCCGTCATTTAGGGAACAAATTTTGTCGACGTGTCGGCTATTCGCTATATATACAGGCGGGAATATGTGTTTCTCTCGTAAGACTCGTTAGACTTTCGACGATTATGCGTCTAAAACCGGCCTCGTGCATCCGCGACTTGATATTAAACACGATCGCCATTTTAGTTTGATTAAATAATTTAACCGTGTGCTAGTATATTTTAGTGACTCAGAATAAGTTGGTTATTACGTGCTAACATGAATCCTACTTGAGTAGCAGCGTTATATTCACAGGTAATAAAAGTTTGTTATCACGGTACCAATTCGTCAAATTTACAACGACAAATGTATAGCCTCAAAAGTAGGCAGTTTTGCGTATATTCGCGCACTAATTGGTAAAGGAAGTATGAATTTCTTTGCTATTTTGCGGGTGTTAATGACTAAATGGTTCGTAAATGTGTCTGCATCCACGGTAAACGCAGAGGCTAAGATATACACAGATGAGTTCCGGAACAAGCCTATGAAACGTTATTTTCAAATTAATGGTGATGGAGAACATTTTGTTAGTCGTCTGACTTCTTTGAAGCTGTAAATAGAATCCGGTTGGAATGGTGTGATTTACAAAAGGGACGATTACTTTCGAAGCTACGAGGACAATAACCTTCAGGTAAATTGTACTATTTTGTTTGACATGTAAACTGTGTATTGCATGACTTTACTAATATGGTTGTAGCTTCAACTGGACATTAGTGGCCATTTTTCTAAGCATAACCAAATTTAATGTCTAAGCTACTGAAATTTGCTTGTTTAAGTAAAAAGGTATTCTTGTCCTGTCACTGACTGTTCGGAATAGGATGAAACTTTGGGTGTCTTTGAGCTCAATTAGACAATACCTGGTTCCATTAACGTAAAGGTGGTAGATGCTCTTATACTCAGACTCCGGTCTGCTTATCTTGTTATAGTTAATTGAGTAGGCATCCAACAAGGACTTTAATTTTGGTATGCACAGTAAAATGATCCATAAATTAATCCTGGAAACTTCCTTTAACAAGCCTGAATTTTATGTTCAAATTTCATTTGTAATATTTAATGTCCCTTCTGAATATTGATGTAAATTAGAGTTAACGTTGATGTTTGTGGTAGGAATGTGTTAGTTTAGGGTTTATCGATTGAGAACTGGAAGTTATCCTAGAAGAGCAGCCGAGGCGATTAACAGAAGGAATCAACGGACCTATGTTGATCTACAACAGGTTTCACAGCATTCTAATGGCGACCCAAAAGTGAGGCTCGAGTTCCTATTTAATAAAATTTGTTAATTTGATTCCAGGAAACTGGCGATCTGAGAGAGAGAGTTTCTGTTTGTGGATAAATTTAAAAGTATTTGAAGTGTGTCGCCAAAGGCATTAGAACGTATGCAGAGAAGAGTGGTTAAGGAGTCAAGGGTAGCACATTGGAAGTGACGATAGTGCATTGTGTGAAATTTCGAAAACTGGACACCGAAGCGAGCGCCGTAGTGTTCAGTCGAGGACGGAATCAGGGGATCAGCACTATCGATAATGAGGATGCTTGAAAGTAATGACCTGAGACGTCTCAGCGGGGTTGTGTGACTCAAATCGAAAATTACCTGAGCTTAAAGTTTGGGTCGCATGAATCGAATAGTTGCGTGCCACCTCAAATCGCAAATCCTTGACCGAATTTTAATGAGATCTATTATTACAGGATTTAGGAAACCCTAAGTGAGTTAATTTCTCGATACAGACGAATAAAGAAGTCTCCTGCTGCCTTTAGAAATAGTTTTTCTTACCTTGTCAAGATGGGGACAGTCTGAAAATAGGGTTGACACATATGAGCGTGATATTACAGGTCTTTCTTGACAGGAAATGGGACATTTAAGGTCCGAAGTACGCATTTGTTCGAAGCAGTGATTAATAAACTAAATGCAGTTCCTTTGTAAGTGACGTTCTCATGTAGGGATCTGTTAGGCAGGGTAGCACGTGAAGTTAGTAGTCTTAAATACAATCATGTCAAATTTAACGGGGATGGTCCCAGCTTGTTCTACAGGACTGGAGTATCGTTTTTAAGACCAACTGCAATGAAGTTTTATCTGCGATAACTGGGTAAATCTTCACAAATCTTTACTTAATGAGTGTAATGAAACTCTAGTGGGAAATTTATTTGACGTACAGACTAAACTAAATACGATAAAGGCTTTATTAAAGGACAACGCGGATTTCATGGTACAATTTAGTAGGACAGGACATAGACACGTATCAGGACTTTGAACGACAAATTCTGTTGACAAAGACTTAACTGAGAGTTGATCTTTAACAGGATTATGATTAGGGACTGACTTGATTACTAGGAATAACTTCTAAGAGAGTTTGCAAGGTTAGCACGCAATATGCCATCCGCAAGTAATTAGATTGTGATTCTTTCTTACAAGTGAATCCACGTCATTGACGGATTTTACAGGTTTGATTTTCAGTAATGCTATCACGATATTTTGTTCTGGAAATTAGACAACACGTGGCCTTACAAAACATTCACAGAATTGGAGACATTTTAATAGTATTTACAGAGCTATGACGATGTCATAGAATGTCTGGACGGACAAGAGATACGAGAACGAAATCCGTTAACACAGTTAGGTTTGACAAGCAGGACACCGAATTATCCGAGACGGCCTGACTATAACAGAAATTTTCGACCGAAGTAGTGAATCGATCCGGTTCAGTTAATACAGTTGCAATAGTGCGACTGGGGATCGACGCCAAGACCTAGTTACACGAGATTGAACAGTTTACCGGAAGTAAACAGGACTGTGACCAGCACCTTTAGCAGATAGGGACATCGGATACTTAACACGAGGAGGACTGTACGCACAGGTTGTAGAAGGACTTCCAGGACCAAGCACGGTAAAACAGGATGAGACAGGACTTGTTTCGTTACGCGACTGGTACCACTAGATTTCTGTGTAAATTCGTAGTACGAACCTCCTATCTGTGAATTTTTCAAAATTGAGGCATTTTAATCTAAGATTCCAGAAACTTAGGACAAATCGTATGTTACAGCCAACCTCTTCATATTAGATACCTTTTCAGAATAACTCGTCCTCTAGAAGTATTACTTGATACAGGGGCAGAGGTTCGAGTTTAATTATCGGAGAATTCGTCAGCAAAATTATGGATAAGGTTTGTGACTAGCATTATGCCTATAAAACTTTGCCATTTAGCTAGCTCAAATAAATAGAAGTCTTGCTGTAGTGAAACTAGTGTTGTGGTGCTTAGGATAGAATTTAGGAGGTTTAAGCTGTGAACTGGAGTTTAGTTAATTGCGTTCCTGGACTGAAGTTGTCCGAGCATTTTAGTTGTTGACTGTATGATGAAGTTAGGGTTTTGATAGATATGGAAAGGAAGGTAATAAGATTAAGGATAGTAGTCGCCATGGAAGGTGCAGTTATTCCGAATATCTACGTTAGGATGACTCGGGGTTTAGTATTTATGTACTAGAGGTACCCGAGGATGATCGAAGTAACAGATCAACACGCTAAGATGTCCAGATGCAATAGGAACAGACAGGTTCAAGCTTTAGTACAAGAAAATGCAGATTAGTGGGGTAGAAGCAGCATATCAGGAGCAGGTGAAGGACTAGACATCTATTTTTGATGAGGTTTACGTGGCTACTTTGTATCTCTGATACAACAAGATTTACAGGTAACTTACATTACTGGCGGATTCCATTACCAAATTCTAGAAGGTACTATCGGCGCATTTTCGCATAGAGGCCTGAAATCGATAATTGTACACAGTAGTATCGTTTGGTTTGTCGGCAGAACAGGAAATAAGCCTAATAGCAAACAGTACAAGTGTAGGGACTGAAGAAGAAGCAATATTAAGTTTCAGGATAATTTTACCGAGGTTTATGATCAAGTTTATGTCATGTGAGATTATCGGCGATGTTAAGTATAGATATAGAAGGAGATAGGGATGAAGATTATTAGGATGGTAAGAAGAAAGACTTGATGGTCAAGAAGAGAGTTAGATTTAACCTAACTTTAATGAACAGTCGTTTCAGAGATAGGTGAATTTTAGTATAGATATAGGAATAGAAATAGGATAGGAATAGAAGTAAGTGGTTATAGAAAATAAAGCTAGATCCATAGGATACATATGGGCGATAATTAGGTCACCTTATTCATGTTTAGGATGAGTACTAAGTTAAATGTAGGAAGAAAATAAGATAGGTTAAGTATAGATATTTCATAAGATCTAGTGGAGAGTTAGGTAATATCGAGTAAAAGTAGGATAGGCATATAGGATCTCGAGGATCCATGTAAAGTATAGTGCAGATTAGTTGAAACGTTACTGACGTAGGATCGGTATATAGGTATTGACTATAGGATTAGATGGATAAAGGACCAAGATCATAGGGATAATTCAGTTTATAGAAGCTAGGTGCCAAGCAGTTACGTTATACCGTTACGGCATATAGCCGATAGGTGTAAATCCATTTTTATGATCTGGAGACAAAGTAGGTAAGTTAGATAGATAAGGTATTTCAGATAGATACGTATATATATATGTATAATGATTATATGATATTTGCATATCAATATATAGTGGGATTATTTGTATTCATATATAGGGGAAAATACTCATATTTAGACCAGGGTAGAAAATTAAATAATCAAATCAAATAATTTTAATTACCGTGTATAAGGAATTTCATTAAATAATACGCTTTATTAAAACCTTGAAGCATAAATAAACTCGGTCGTTTCAGTAAAAATAAGAAATTTAAATTATCTATAAGACGCTTTACATCAAAAGAAGCAGTATTGAAAAGCGCAGTGGATAATTTAATTATTCCTAAACAAATGGAAATTACGTGCAAAGTTTATATTAATTAACCCTATTTTAAGTAACGGGTAGTAAAACAAAGTGTACATATAATAATTAATATTTAAGGTGTATTCGCTAAAAAAAAATGAAAAGGATGGAAATCAATTTTAATTGGAGTTAATTAAACCGTTAATAACATATAATAAGCATAAAAGGCTTGTGAAAACCCAATAATAGTCAAATCGTAGGAAGGTTATTTAAAATGTTACGTTTGAAAACACCTGCGTGTTTTAAAAGGCAATTTCAAGTTAATTTGTTTGGATAAACATGTTGATTCTAAGGATATTGGAAACGATCAGATGCTTTAGCAGGAAATACAGAACACCTGCGTATTTTTAAAAAAGCTCATTCTGCGTAAATTTGGCAAATAATTAATGTTTCAAAGAATCTTGGAGAAACCGGGGCTTAATATTCACGAGAATGTGCGATACGGGGTTATTAAACCAAGATAACAGTCCGCGTGGACTAAAATATAATCGATAATGAAGAGTGTCAAGTTGCACCAATACGAACAGGTTAGAGAAGGAAAGAGAAAATGCGTCAAGCAAAGACACATATTGTAAAAGGGCGGGATTTAAGCAACGTCAAGGGGTTGCGATTGGTTAAAAATAGGATGCATATATCAGAGGTAGAACAACAATTTCTGTATAAAAGTAATTAGTTTTTCTCGGACAACTTTGCGAGCCGTGTTGAAATTTTCTGAGATCTCAATGGGGTGAGTACTAAATTCATAAAATCGACGTGCAGGCTACAGACTGGGAACGTAGAATGAGGAATTCGTTGGAATTACCCGTTTTAGGGAACAAAGCGACGTGTCGGCTATTCGCTATATATACAGGCGGGAATATGTGTTTCTCTCTTAGACTCTTAGACTTTCGACGATTAGATGCGTTAAAAGCTCGTGCATCCGCGACTTGATATTAAACAGTGCATTTTAGTTTGATTAAATAATTTAAAGTGTGCTAGTATATTTTAGTGACTCAAAATAGTTGGTTATTTTACGTGCTAACATGAATGTACTTCAGTGCACTTAGATACAAGGTAATAAAAGTTTATTATCACGGTACCAATTAGTAAAATTTACAACGACAAATGTATACCCAAAAGTAGGCAGTTTTGGCGTATATTGGTAATATTGGTAAAAGGAAGTATGAATTTCTTTGCTATTTTGCGGGGTGTTAATGACTAAATGGTTCGTAAATGTGTCTGCATCCACTAAACCAGAGGCAGATATACACAGATGAGTTCCGGAAAAGCCTAGAAACAACTTTAAATTAATGGTGATGGAGAACATTTTTAAAGCGTTGACAACTTGAAGCTGTAAATAGAATCCGGTTGGAATGGTGTGATTTACAAAAGGGACGATTACACTGAAGCTACGAGGACAATAACCTTCAGGTAAATTGTACTATTTTGTTTGACATTTTTGTGTGTATTGAATGACTTTATAATTGATTTACTTTAAATGGACATTAGTGGAATTTTTCTAACCATAAAATTTAATTTTAAGATGAAATTTGCTTGTTTAAGTAAAAGGGGTATTTTGTTTTGATGTTCGGGAATAGGATGAAACTTTGGGTAGGTCTTTGAGCTCAATTAGACAAACCTGGTTAATTAACGTAAAGGGGTGGTAGATGCTCCTTTATACTCAGACTCCGGTCTGCTTATCTTGTTATATTAATTAGTAGGCATCCAACAAGGACTTTAATTTTGGATGCACAGTAAAATGATAATAAAATTAATCCGGAAATTCTTTTTAAAACTGAATTTTATGTTCAAATTTAATTTGAAAATTTAATGTATTCTGAATATTGATGTAAATAGAGTTAACGTTGATGTTTGTGGTAGGAATGTGTTGTTTAATTTTTATGATTGAGAATGGAAGTTATCTAGAAGAGCAGCCGAGGCGATTAACAGAAGGAATCAACGGACCAGGTGATTTAAAAGGTTTTACAGCAATATATATATATATATATATATATATATATATATATATATTGGGAACTATTCCACTCTGATGAGGCTAACTAGCCGAAACCATTGGTCAGTGGATGTTTCCTCCCCTATGAAGTAATAAAGCTTATGTTTTGTTAATGGCTATATAACTACCAGCCCGATTTGTATTTGTCAATGGCTCTTATTATTTTCATAAGAGTTTGTTTACAGATATATTGTCACGAGCTACTATTAGGCAACCCGTCAAACACACAAGCGCCGTAAGAACTGTATATTCTCCAGGAAGTGAGAATTTTCGAGCACATACCAGAAAATGAATCATCTATTTTAATTCAGGGTATATATAAGACCGCTGTTAAAAGTATACGTTTAGTCTATATCAGAATGTCGACTATAAATTATATGGTGTAAAGTTAAATAGCTAAACTTTTCGAAGTCTAAGAGTAAACATTAATTTGTATTATGTGAAAGTGTATATTGTACAAAGGTGTAATAAATAAATAATAATAGTGTTAATGTTGTTAATAGACCTATGGTTAAGAATTTAGTTTAAGAAGATATTAGTGCTTGTAAATTCATTAGTGTAATAGTGCTTCACTGTAATTAGACTGAAAACATCTATAAATAAGGCATATACTGTTAATTAGACTCGTGAGCAGTTAGTAATAAAGACTTTTGTTATTATTTATTTTAAATAAGTAAAACGCGATAGTAGTAGCCCGTTACACTGGTGTCAGGCTCTGTGGAATATATATAGTGATTAATTTAAAAGACTTTTAAGTAGTTTGTATATGCCAGTTACAAGAAGCCAAAGTACAATGGACGCAGAAGCTTTAATGAATTTTCTCAAGGATTTTAAATCCGGTATGGAAAAGGGGTCTGCTAAACTAGAAGTGACACTTACTGAAAACGTGGTAAGGTGAGTTGAACTGGAATCAACCCTTAAAGAAAAGTTAAGTGAAAATGCTGAGAAAGTAGAAAAGTTAGGTGAAAATACAGCCCCATTAGAACAAAGATTAATGGAAAGCTCCATTGCATTGAAAGAAGATTTCACTGAACAGATAGAAACAGTTGAGCAAAAGTCGGACAGTAAATTGGTAAAAAATGATAGAAGATTTGATGAGGCTGCAAGAACAAGTGATTTCACTAACAACGTGGCCCTTGAATTAGTTAACCAAGTTGTAAAGCAGAACATTTTAGAAATAAGAAGCATGGAAGGAAGCGAGTCAATACCATCAAAATTTAAAGTGAAACCACCCACATTTGATGGTAAAACATCTTGGCCCACATATTTGAAACAATTTGAAGTTGCTGCAAAAGTCAACGGTTGGTGCAACAAAGAGAAGGCTATTTCCTTAATAGTGGCCCTACGGGGGGAAGCTCTTAACATCTTGCAAACCATTCCCAATCATTAACAGAATGATTACGGCCTTTTAACATCAAAGCTCGAGATGAGATATGGAGACGCTCACCTTCAACAGGTTTACCATGCACAAGTTAAGAACCGCTCGCAAAAGACAAATGAAAGTTTGCAAGAATTCAAAGCTGACATTGCCAGATTAGTTAGATTGGCATATCCAACGGCACCAGATAGTTTGCTCAAACAACTGGCTGTTCAAATATTTGTGGATGGCGTTAAAGGCGGCGAAATACAGCAAGCGCTAAGATTAGCACGGCCAAAAATGTTAGATGACGCACTGGCCCATGCGCTTGAATTTGAAGCAGGTAGCAAACATCATACAAGGTGAGTAACAAGGTTCAGTCTGCCTTAGAAGAACCTGGTCAATCACAGAACAGCATAGAAAAAATAATCAACCGTGTGGCGGAAAGGCTAGAAAGACAACGACCACAGAGATGGCGTCTGCGATACTGGAGCTGCGGTGAAGTTAGTCATATACAGAGACACTTCACTCAACCAGCAAAACAACCGGTTGAGCGGCAGGAAAACTAAAGCAAGTCGACGTAAGGAGGCGACCGTCGACAGCATAACGTAGTGCCCCTGAGATTATCATCCGTACTGCATTGTTGATGGGAAGTCTGGACAGCACTTATATTGATGGTGAAAATCATAGTAGGGTTGTCCGATTATTCGTGGATACAGAAGCAACAAGGACTATTGTGAGACCAGATATGGTTGGTAGTGGAAAAGTGCTACCTGCATCGGTGTGTCTTCAAACGGCAAGTGGTGAGAAAATTTGTACTCACAGAAAAATTGCCGTTACGTTGGCAATTGGGGACAAACTAATTAATCATCGGGTGTTGGTAGCTGAAATTACAGAAGAAGTGATCTTAGGAATGGATCTCATGAGAGAATATGGGTTTCGTGTAAACATGAAGAAAAATGTGCTTCGGATAGATGATGATAAGATTCCATTTCAAGGGACGAGTAACTAGACGATGCAAGTTCGAATGATTTGTGATATGAAAATACCCGAGAAGGCGGAAATGATAGTAATAGGACGCCCGGATGGTACGCTCAGGGAAGGACAAATATGCATGATGGAAGCAACTAAATGGAAATGGGTCAGGAGGGACTACTGATTGGAAGAACGCTGGTAAAGTTTTGAAATATGATACCAGTAAGGGTGCTAAACATTAATCCGCATACGGTGGCTCTGAAGAAAAACATGATTGTGGGGAAGTTGCATTCCAGTATGCTATATTAAACGTTGTGTGGACGACACAAAGGCGACCAACTGGGCAAGGTAAAAGAACTGGTTGAACGATATCGAGGAGTGTTTGCACTGGATGATAATGAGAAAGGAAGTACGAATGTTGTGCAACATAAGATCAATACTGGAGATGCGCAACCGATAAGACAATATTCCAGGCGGCTTCCTTTGGCAAAATGTAAGGAAGTCGAGCAAATTATCACCGATATAGAAGAAGAAGGAGTGATTGAACCCTCGAATAGTCCATGGGCATCCCCGGTAGTGCTTGTCAAGGAAAAGGATGGGTCGACAAGGTTTTGTGTAGGCTACTGGCGGTTAAACAATGTGACATAGAAAGACAGCTATCCATTGCCCAGAATTGATGACACCTTGGATACTGTATCCGGATTTAAATGGTTTTCGTCCTTGGACTTGAAAAGCGGATACTGGCAGGTAGGCTTGGAGCCAAACGATAAAGAGAAATTATAGCAGTTCACCGTCATACCATATGTATTATGCAATGCCCCTGCTACTTTTGAACGTTTGATGGAGTCGATACTGCGTGGACTGTCTTGGAAAACATGTCTGGTGTACCTAGACAATGTGGTAGTGTTAGGCCGGTCTTTTGAAGAACACCTTAAGAACTTAGAGGAGATATTCCAAAGATTACGCAGGGCAAATCTTACATTGAGCCCCAAGAAGTGTCACCTATTCGGAAAAGAGGTGAAATACCTAGGACATGTCGTTTCGAAGACCGGAATAAGAGCTGATCCTGACAAAATAAAAACGGTACAAGAGTGGCCTACACCAGCAGATATACACCAACTTCGCAGTTTTCTAGGATTGTGCACATATTACCGACGTTTTATACTTGGGTTTGCGAACATTGCTGAACCGTTAACGAAATTAACCGAAGATGGACAAGAATATGATTGGAATGACGACTGCCACAGTGTATTTGAACAACTGAAACGGCTACTGGTTACAGCACCAATTTTGAGTTATGCACGGATGGAAGGGAAATTTGTGTTGGATACCGATGTCAGTAACACAACTATAGGAAGCGTTGTATCTCAAGTGCAGGACGGACAAGAAAAAGTTATTGGGTATTACAGCTAGGTCTTGTCGCGGCCAGAAAGGAACTATCGTGTAACAAGTAGGGAGCTGTTGACCGTCGTCAAAGTACTTATACGACCGTAAATTCCTGTTGAGAACAGACCATGCTGCACTAAAATGGTTACTGCAGTTTCGAAGTCCTGAAGGGCAAGTTGCAAGGTGGATAGAGCGGCTGCAGGAATATGACTTTGACACAGAACGTCGTGCAGGAACTAGCCATCGGAATGCAGATGCTCTGTCAAGGAGACCTTGTCCGGTAGACTGCAATCATTGCTCCAAGATGGAAGAAAAAATAAGTGTCATCTATAGAATGACGGTAACCAATGGTACTTGGCAACTCGAAAGAATACGAGAAGACCAAGAGAATGATGCCGAATTGGGACGTATTATTGAATGGAAAAGTAGAGGACAACGACCAGCTTGGGAAAAAATAGTATTTCAAGTAGGAGCTTGAAGGCATAGTGGGCACAGTGGGACTCCTTGGTGATTGAAAATAGAATCTTATAACGACGCCTGGAATGTGAAGACGGCACTGAGAGACTTCAAGTGATAGTGCCGAGAAGCAGAGTGCCAGATTACTGCTGTTTGCTTTTTGTGTAAGCTATGTACTATTCGTCTACCCCTATAACTCATTCCAATCTTTTTGAGTATTTCGAACATTTTTTTTCCATTTAACATTGTCGAATGCTTTTTCTAGATCTACAAACCCTTTATACCTTTTTTCGTTTCTTTTTTCAGATTTTTAAATTTAAGTGCGGCCTTCAGAATTACGATGTTGTGGTCAGTGTCTATATTTCCTTCTGAGTAGCTTCAATTTTTTTACTTGATTCCTAAACCGTTATCTAACAGGAATGTAATCTATTTGATATCTTCCTATATCTCCTGGCACGTATATCCACGTATATCGTCTTCTAGCATGAAGTTGAAATAATGTGTTTGTGATGATTAAATTGTTCTTGTCCAAAAATTTTCTCGTGCCTAAACCAAATAAACCTACTACCGCTCCTTCCCTACCTTCACGTACCACTGCATTAAAATCCCCCGTAATTATTAAATTTTCGTGTTCTATTACGTATCTTAATATGTCTTCGATATCTTTGTAGATCGCTTCTACCTCTTCGTCACTGTCGCTAGAGGTGAGCATGTATACTTGTATTATTACTGTGTTTACCGGTTTAGATTCTAATCTAACCATAAGTACTCTTTTGTTCTTTTGTAAGTAATTTTCTACACAGTATCCTATCTTTTTCCGCATTACTATTTAAACGCCCAAATTTCCTTCCTCTGCTCCTGTATGAATTATCCTGAAGTCTACACTCCAAAAATCCCCCGCCTCTGGCCACCAAACTTTGTTGATCCCTACTATGTCTACTGATAACCTATACATTTCGATTTTTACGTTCTCTAGCTTACCTACTTGCTTCATACTTCTAACATTCCACGCTCCGACTCGCAAAATTTTCCCGACTCTTATTTTTAACTTTCCGATCGCACCCTCTGAAGTAGTCCCTTCTCGGAGATCCGAATGGGGGACTATTTGAACTCCGGAATCTTTTACCCCAGAGAATGCCATCATTTTATTATAATTTAGGTACGCTGCGTACTTGGGAGGTAATGTGGTGGTTTCCCGTTGCCTTCCACATCGCGGTAGTGTGTCTTAGACTGCCATACTGACCCCTATGGTCTCTGCCAATCTAAGTACCGAAAGAGCCGCTGCCCTCTTTCGGGGACCTGTCTTGGTCTGGTTTCTCACTAACGACCCTACTACTTTGGTTGGATCTGTTGTTTGACTCTTTAGCTCATTAGAACATGCAAGCCATTTCACCTGTTCTAATAATCTAGAACTTCGGCAAGGTGCAGATAAAGGGATGAACCAATGATATGGAATTCACCTACCTTTAATGACTGCGATCTTGATTCAACGCTGGTCGATCAATGTAATGAAACTATTAATTGATTGCGGACTGTAGTAATGTTAATTAGCACACGAACCGATTATACGGCACTAATTACTGCAAAATAACCACGACAACATATTGCGTACATGTGACGCTTGCTACGACTTTCGAAGCACTGAAATTTCTGTCCTTTCTCACCATTTAGTCCCTTTTCTTGTAGGTAGGTAGTGGATAAAACCGGATTTTAGGAAGGGGTTAAGTACTGTTAGGTTAAAGGATAAGCGACATTAATTAATATCTATAAGCTTAAGGTAAAACGTGTAAATAGGGTAAATAAGCCTAAACATACCGCCCACCAAAATAAGTGTGAAGCAACTTATTTTAAAAGTAAACGGCAACAAATACTTATACGTATACACTTACGAAAAATACTAAAACTATTTTTACAAAGGAAGAGGACATAGTTTAACAAGTGGTCTTTTGAGAAAACCTTGCATTGTTTTCACACCTGCCACGCGGCTAATGTTGTCTGAACCAACATACAGCTTTTCTATGCGCCCTAATTTCCAATGTAAAGGTGCGACTTGATTGTCATGAATTAAGACTAATGTTCCAATTTTCTTCTCAGAAGTAGGGGTAAACCATTTTGCCTTCTGTTGCAAAGAATGCAGATATTCATTACGCCAACGCTTCCAAAATGATTGTTGGATGCGTTGAATAAGTTGCCAACGATCTAATTTTGATATTTCCAACTCAAGGAGAACTGGATCGGGTATGACAGAAACAGGCTCTATATTCAAAAAATGGGACGGACTTAAAAATGAAAAATCATTCGGATCTGAGCTCATGGGGCACAGAGGCCTTGAATTTAAAATGGCTTCAACCTGAATTAAAACCGTGTTTAATTCCTCGTATGATAATATCTGGTCGCCGATCACTCTTTTTAAATGTGTCTTGACAGACTTAATTCCAGCCTCCCACAACCCTCCAAAATGAGGAGCTGGGGAGGATTGAACACGAATTCAATTCCTTCAGCATGCGCTGATTGAGTCATCAGTTGCGAGATTTCGTTCGATGCTCCAACAAAATTAGTACCGCAATCGGAATAGAATTTCAGGCATTTACCCCGGCGGGCTATAAAGCGTCGTAACGCGGCTATAAAAGCATCCGCCGACAAACTTGACACAAGCTCTAAATGAAGAGCCTTTGTGCTGAAGCAAACAAATAAACAAATGTAAGCCTTTAGTGACCTTACACCTCGATTACGGCTCATGAGAATACAGAAAGGACCTCCAAAATCAACTCCCGTGTGTAGGAAGGCCTTTACAGAGGTAAACCTTGATGCAGGCAAATCACCCATCGGAGGACAATAAGCAATTGGTTTCACTCTAAAACATCGAATACAAGATTTTAAACACTGACGTATGACTCTTTTTGCTGACAAAATTCAATAATTTTGGGTTAGTAAAAATTGTGTGGCTTTAAGACCAGGGTGTAAGTATGTTTTATGGCAGTCCAAGATGATTAATTCTGTTAATCTGTGAGTGCGAGGAAGTACCAATGAAAATTTTGTTTCATATGGTAATTCCGAGTTTCTGAGCCGACCGCCCACCCTCAACAAACCACGCGAGTCGATAAAAGGGGTAAGAGGTCGAAGATGTTTACTAATTACCTTACCCCGTTTAATATTTTCTATATCCTGACCAAATGATTCTTGCTGAATTCTCTTAATCAATAATTCCATAGCGTGTTGCTGAGACACAGACACGTTATCCAAATTCTCACCAACTGCCTGTCTAGCAAATTGTAAGTTACGAACAAACTGGTAAACATATGAAACAATTCTACATATTTTTTGTAGATTTGAAAATCTCTCTAGTAATGAATCTAAAAAATTATCTGTCACAACAACATTTAATACCAATGTACGTTTCTCCACATCTATTGGAGATGTATCGATTAACTTTGGCATGTGGGTAACCGGCCAATTTTCTTCTGGAAGTGACAACCATGGAGGGCCTGTCCACCATAACTGATGATTGACTAAATCTGATGCTAACATCCCTCTAAAGGCGCAGTCTGCGGGGTTATCATGTGACCGAACATGGTTCCACGATGCAGGAGGAACGCGATCCTGAATATGCCTAATCCGATTACTTATAAAAGTTTTCCAGTTATAAGATGACGATCGAATCCAACACAGAGCGACTGTAGAATCGGACCAAGCAACTATACGATCTAACGACAGACGAGTTTTATATGTATTTTGGACAAATGCCACTACATCAGACAATAACACAGCACCGCACAATTCGAGTCTTTGCAACGATATGCGCTTTGTGGGCGCAAGTCTAGATTTTGCACATACTAAGACAACCTTTATATCACCCTGTATGTCAACAGTACGAAAGTAAATCACAGTAGCATACCCTGCCTCAGAAGCGTCACAGAACGCATGCAGCTGTAGATCTTGAACATCATCAGAAATAATCCACCGAGGAATTTTAAGGTCTGATAATTGCGACATTTGTTGCAAATAAATTTTCCACTTTGAACTTATGGTCACCGGGGGACTTTCATCCCATTCAAATCCTAAAATCCATAACGATTGTATTAAATGCTTTGCCAAAAATACTAAAGGCGCTAATAGCCCTAACGGATCAAAGATCCTCGCTACTTCGGACAACATATTTCTTTTAGTACATGGTCTGTCTATGATATTTGTATCATAGAAGAATTGATCAAGCGACGGTTGCCAACGCAAACCTAATACCTTTTGGGTAACATTGTTAGATTCCTCGAAGGAAACAGCTTGTTGATAACGATAAGATTCTGGTAAATCATCGATGATACTAGCAATGTTACTATTCCATTTTCTCAATGTAAAACATCCAGCCTCACAAATCTGATTTAATTCAGAAACTAGACGTTTAGCTTCATCAGGTGAACTGCACCCGGTAATCAAATCATCGACATAAACATCAGACAACAAAACCTTGGCAGCGTTTGGATATTTAGGTGCTTCAGCATTCGCAAGCTCCTTAATAACACGCATTGCCAAGAACGGTGATGAAGTAACTCCGTAGGTAACAGTATTCAATTGATACTCGACTATTGACTCTGATGACGTTGGTCTCCAAAGTATTTTTTGATAACCCCGATGATTCGGAGCAACAAAAATCTGCCTGTACATCTGTTTAATATCGGCAGTTAATACAATGGGATATAAACGAAAATCCAACAACAAAGCAAAAATATCCTTCTGAAGCGGAGGTCCTGGCATCAAATGGGACAAACCGCGGATGCGTCAAACACCACTCGAATTTGTGTAGTAGTGCTTTCCGGTTTCATAACCGCATGGTGCGGAATATAATATTCCGGAGATGGAATATTGCTACTAATTGAGGCATTTACTGGTGTCATATGCCCACTGTCGGAATAGTCTTGCATAAATTGTTTATACAAAGTGTATAATTCCTGATTCTTTTCCAAGCGACGTTCTAATAATAAAAACCGATTAAGTGCGACATCCCGAGACCCAACAAACAACGGTTCAGGACCACTAAACGGCAACGATACAACGAAACGACCTGTTTTGTCTCTCGAATAATTGCTACGAAAGTGTTTTTCACAAATTTCCTCTTGTGGGGATAACTTGTGTGTTGGAATGTCTGGAATGTTTTCCAGTTCCCAGAATCTAGTGATACTAGACTCTAAGAGTTCTACGAATGCACACAATGACGTGCCACTTGTTACTGGAGACACAAATTTGCCTGTCAGTAACCAACCAAATGAAGTGCGAATTGCAACTGGTTCATCAGGTGAACCCGAACGAGTTTCATTACCCAAAGTGCGGGCAAAAATATCTGCTCCCAACAACAAGTCTATATTACCTGGTTTATCAAAAGAGGGATCGGCTAAGTCTAAACCTTTTATATGTATCCAATTTTTCGAAGAGATTGGAGCCGTTGGTAACTTTCCACAAATTTCTGGCAATACAAATGCTTGAACTGAATATTCTGGCATTGTGTGTCCAACGGGTTTAATTTTACAAACTACCTTTCCGGTAATATGAGATGACGCTAACCCCAACCCTTCTACCTTTAATGCAACCTTTGATTTATTTAATCCAAGCCGTTGACGGCATTTTTCCGTTATAAAAAATTCCATACTTCCACAATCCAATAATGCTCTTACGATTTGCGCTTGTCCAAATTCATTGCGAATAGAAACTTGAACTGTTGATAACAATGTAGAAGCACTTGACAATTTCGACGAGAACAATGTACTACAATTTGAAGTAGAGGCAACATTTGAAACATCTGCAGCAGCAGGTTTTGTTTCAACAACAGAAGCAGAATTTTCAAAATGAAGGAGGGTATTGTGACCCCTTTTGTGACATTTTTTACATACCGATTTTGAAAGGCATGTTGCAATTTTATGTGTATCTTGAAGACAATTGATACACAAATTTTTATCCTTTGCAGTATTATACCTTTCTTGAGGAACCTTATCCAAAAAAATTTGACAACGATAAATCTGATGATTACCATTGCAAACCAAACATTTTACCGCGTTTGTAGTTGTAAGTAATGAGGTTTTAACATATGACTTCGGATTAAAAGAAAAACGCTTTTCCTTAATGTTTGTATTCAATGTGTGTTTTGAACTTGACTTCGATGGTTCGGACGAAATCATACTACTAATTTCCAAAGCTTTACACTGTTTTTCAAGAAATGATTTCAATTGCTCGTATGTAGGTATTTCTTCATTATTTTCAACCTCAAATGCCTTTAAGAGGTCAGCATCAACCTTTTGCTCAACAAATTAAACAATATTAAATTAAGTAAATCAATTTTATTTGACGTAAACCTGACAAATTCTCTGTAAAACAATTCAACAAATCCCTAAGTTCTGTATGTGATTTTGCTTTCACCTTAGGACAATTTTCAAGAGCTGACCAATATGTATTGACAATCAAACGACGTGAGTCATAGCGTTGTACTATAACGGAGTATGCAATTTCATAATTGTCATTATTTATTGGTAGATGACGAATTAAATTTCTGGAATCTACATCCAACGCTTCAGTAAGAAATAAAACTTTCGATTGGTAATAACTGTGTATTTAAATGAATGAGATTTTTATACAAACTATGAAACGATTCCCAATGCTCTATGCGTCCAGAAAAGCTCCCAATTGCGACCTTTGGAAGTTTTAAATTACTGGTGATACCTATACCAGCGGTATCATACGACGATCTACTTGTAGAAAACGGTTTCGCTTCCTGCTTACTTTCAACCAAACTAACAAATTTTGCCCCAATAACTTTAATTGATATTAAAGTTTTATTCAATTCAATTCTGATTGCTGTAATTTGACTCAAACTGTCCGAATCATCCTCGTCTAACACACACCTTTTGTAGGATGCATCAAATTCTTCCTTTATCTCTACAGCTGACTGTACCATCATCGAAGCGATTGCTTGGTTTTCAAGATTATATTCCAACTTTGAAATACTTTCAAACAAATTTTCTATTCTATCCAAACACCCTTTTCCATCTACTATAAGACGGTCCATAAGCATCTGAGTCATTTCGAACAAAATAGCTATTCCCTAAACACGAGTACCCTTGTCACAAAAATAACAAATCTTAAAGATGTAAACCCAAACTAATGATGAACATGTAACTACTCTCCCAATTTTCAGAAACTAGCAATTATGTAGCTAATCCTGAGTGACACTTTAATTTAACGTTAAAATGAGACTTGTGTTGACCACAACCCTTAAGATACCTCGAAGAATAACGGTTCTTTAAGCTCTCACCAAAATAGATTAGTGCAGCTTCAGGTATACAATGCAAGTTCTTAGAACAGGGGTATCGCAATGATGTTTTTCCTATTTGTATACGCTTACTTTAAATTAACTGCTTTTTTAATGCACTTAAATTTTAAGAAGTAACTTTTTTTTTTAAAATGCAACGGCATGCACAAATATTATGAAATAAGCCTAACTGCAATTACTATTAATGTGTAAAACTGCCCTGATTACTCTAATTGTTTGATTAAATAATCAATTTTTATATGCAAATATTAATTTATCCGGCTCGAAGGACCAAAATGTAAGGGATAAAGGGATGAACCAATGATATGGAATTCACCTACCTTTATGACTGCGATCTTGATTCAACGCTGGTCGATCAATGTAATGAAACTATTAATTGATTGCGGACTGTAGTAATGTTAATTAGCACACGAACCGATTGTACGGCACTAATTACTGCAAAATAACCACGACAACATATTGCGTACATGTGACGCTTGCTACGACTTTCGAAGCACTGAAATTTCTGTCCTTTTTCACCATTTAGTCCCTTTTCTTGTAGGTAGGTAGTGGATAAAACCGGATTATAGGAAGGGGTTAAGTACTGTTAGGTTAAAGGATAAGCGACATTAATTAATATCTATAAGCTTAAGGTAAAACGTGTAAATAGGGTAAATAAGCCTAAACAATATATATAAAATTAGTATTTTTGAATTATGTGTTTAAGGTCAACTGGTAGAATTTAAAAGTAAACTTCTTTTTAAATGCCTACATTTTTGGATCTTTATTTTATCCTTGATCACAGGCTTTTCTTAAATAATATTAACTAGGCTATAGTTTACATATAATAAATATAACTTTGTAATTGAAAAAATGAAATTGACATTTAAATGAATGGATTTTGTATATAAATGTTATAGATTTTACTGCTTTTTGAAGTTGTAAAATTGTATAATTTGTAAAAGTATTAAAATGTCAAAAAAATAATTTTTGTTTCTAAATTGCTGGTTTGTATGACTTTGTGTATGTGAATGTGAATTTCTATTTGTATGAGTGTTTGTGCACATGTTTGCTTGTGTTTTGTGTTTGTTGTTGGTTTCTGTGTGTGCGTGCGTGTGTGTGTGTGTATGTGTGTGGGTGCGTGTGTGCGTGCGTGTGTGTGTGGGTGCGTGTGTGCGTGCGTGTGTGTATGTGTGTGAGAGAGAGAGAGAATGAGTGTACATGCGAACGTGAGTGTTACTAGAGTTATGTGTTTATCGACTAACAATTCTTGCATTAACTATTTATCAACTATTGCTTTAAAATTAAGTAGGTAGGTATAAATAGAACGTAAGCCATTAATATTAGTTCTTTTAATTATTGCATTTTGTTTTCGAAAGATATGACACACATTTAAGAACAATCTTTTCTGTTTATCTTTTTCAAATTCTAAAATTTGAGGATTTTCAAAATCCATTTTATGGTTAAAAATAATTAAATGTGGCAATAAAGCTCAGGAATTTGACTTGACTTTAATGTCGCTTTTATGTTGTGTTATACTTTGGCTTAGGTATTGTGAGGTTTAACCAATGTATAAATTATCGCAATCAAAACAGTTAATTTGATATACAGTGTTTCTTTGTTGGAGTTTTGGAGTTTTATCTCTTAATTTTGAGAAAAGAGTACTTATTGTTAATATATTTCTTTTAGCAAATCTAAATTATTATTTTTAAAGACCTGAATTAATCTTTGAGTTAAGTGTTCGATGTGTGGTAGTGTTTTGTGTATATGCTTACTTTCGGGATTGATATTACTATTATTATTGGTGTTATGGTTTGTATTTATATTTATTTGGGAATTATATAACAATTCGTTATTAATAGAACTTACCATTAAAGCATGTTCTCAGTCACATCTGTAGTGCATATTATTTCTGCACAGTACAGTAATGAATATTCCGTTACAGTGATTTTTTGTTGCTTGACAACTACTAAACACTTGAAAATATTCAACTTTTCTCCAAAAAATTTTATCAGAAATTTCAAAATTTCTGAACAATTTCCGGAAAAAAGGGTTATGGAACTGTCCCGTGATTTACATATACCATAATCTAATTTAGTGTTCTATTGACGTGCTATTAATTATAGTAAGCATACTCAAGAAAAATCCACGTTTTTATTCAACAATAAACATCAAAGTAATGAAATTTGAAAATTAGATAGTTTAAATATTCGTGGCTAGGTATATGTAATATACATATCGCTTCAGAATACGCACAGGTATAATACGCATGTGATGCCGTTGCAGTTACCACTTTTGAAGTCGAGGTTGATGTTCGTAGAAACGCAATTGTTATCACGTTACGACCCTGTTCAATATTACATTTTTATTAGTTTATTCTTGGCTGAATATAAAAAATCTAATCCGGAATTGTACTTTCGACAGAATACGTAACATAAAGTGCAAATCTTGCAAAAGTTTGTTTCAATGATTATGTTTACACAGATAATTAACACAGGTTTTGTTAAAACCGGTTTTATTAAACTGGTTTTATAAATTTCATTTATACGTATAATTGCAAAGGGTGTTATTTAGGACATAAAATTCAACCGATCTTTAACTTGCAACCAATTGTCAGTGATACTAATAGTAGTTTATTAACAGCATTTTTTTATTCATGTATTATCTTTTGATATATACTAAGATCGCATATTGTAGTCCCAAGTTCAAGCGTAAAATCAGTAAAATATGTTTAGGTTTATCCAGTCGGCTATAGCGATGCGCTATCCAAAATTTGGGCGGTCGATTGCGCGGATTTGCAATACTGCTTTATACACCGGTGTTGTTTGTAGGAGTGTTTACACGGTTTTCAAAACCTGCATCCTAACGTCTCTATGTTCAAATGTATTCGCGTCCAAACGCCTCTGTGTTCAATGGGCCCTGTACAACCGCCCGCGTTAAAGTGTCCTGATCTGCATAAATTGTATGGCTTATATTGGAGAACCGTTCTTAATACATGCATTTGTGTACTGCTCTCGAAAGGTGCGTTACATGCTCCTCCTATTTATACATATATTTAACGTATACTTTAAGGACGGCTTTTACCATTATTTGTATAAGCAAAGGTTTCGAAATATGCGCTACACTTAAAGAAAACGGCTAATCATTATAAATATATATGTCATGCTTATTGAGGACACTGTACAGTCAAGCACATTACATAACATTTTATGGATACATCAGGGGCATGTCTAAAAATACTCGTTACATACCAAAACAGTGGTTCTAAGAGACGCGTTATATGCATGAGAAGTTGCTGCTATTTATAGCTATCCTAGCTACGCAGAAGCCGACAACCTTCGGGATACAGTAAAATAATCTACACATTAACAATTACAAAAGCATAGTCAGTAAAAAAATAAATACATTCCTCGCCGACAAACAATTGTGCAAATCTAAATAACAATTAAAAAACAAAAACCTGCCCAACACCAAAAATACACATGGACACCAAATAAAACATTTTTCAAAAATTTATTCTGTCCATTCTCATCTACACACACCCAAACATACAAATACAAAAGGATCAGAACAAAGAAAGTTGCAGCGCTCGCACGGAAGATATGTTGTTGATAGTTTATCGATTATTGTAGAGTGTGCTGTTTTGCATTACTCTCAAAATGTGTAAGAGTATTTGTTTATAGTATTATTCTCTACTGAATAGTTGTAGTATTGTCCTATAATTGGTACATTGTACTGTTGGACAAAAATTCTGATAAATAAATAAATAGATATTTGAAAAACCACAAGTTTTGACGCAGCCCCAAAGCTACTAATAAATTGTGGCCAATCTTCTTAGTGGCTACTAAAGTGTGTCAATTCTTAAGGTACTGCATGTCGTGAGTTCAACTGCTCTGGATTTGGCGGTGCATTAAATGTTATTCGATTTCTGAACAACTTGAGTCTATTTCTCAACTTTACTGCTAGCATCTCCACTTTTGACATCCATGTCAATATTTTCTTCGTTTGTGGAGTTGACCTCAAGAATGACGTGCTTTTGTTGCAAATATTCTAGGTCACGTTGCTTTGAAAGCTTGCATTGCTCTTCCAATTTTTGCAATTACAGCTGTTTCTTACGATTACGAGACGCCGACGGGAGTGACGAGCGAGAATCAGAAGTAACTGATTTGGCATAGTATAAACCCCTAGCAACGACATTATTGGATGTGGACGGATTTGCAATCAGTGAAGAGGCCGATATAAGCATTAACACGTTGGTAGTTTCTGGTGCTATGCTTATGGAAATCAACGCCAATTCTGAAAGGTAAGTGCTAAACTACTCCTCAGTTGTAAAGTAGTGACATAGAGTTGTTTTGCTACACTGAACCGATTATGCATAATATAATCCGAATCCCTTTGAAGATTACAAAGAGTACTTATAGCATAGTCTGTTTTTTTTTAACTATTTCCAAACCTCTCGTTATGTATTAATGTGATTTTGTACATATTTGTAAGTTTATTGTTCACCTTTTTGGGACTATTTTCCTTCATACAGTAAATTTCATTTCATAACTGGTTGCAATACACATAATTCTGCCATTGATTCCAGTATAATAAAATTGAAGACTTTGTAAAAAATGGAAATTTGAGAGTGCGCAAATCAATGACAAGTACATATACCAAAAATTCAATCATTAAAATGCGGTAACAACAAACAGTTTAAACTACAAACCATATCAAACACTTTTACAACAATTTGTCATTGCTGGTTAATTGTTTGATTGAGTAATTAAAGTAACCCGTGAGTTCTTTAATATTTTGAGATGGAACCAGTGAACTTTAAAGAAGGATTTTCTTAAAATGATGGAACACAAATATCTTCCGACTATGCTAGGGGTCTATTCCTCGGGTAGAGCTTATGAGGATTGGTCGTGGTTCTTTCTACAAAACATTATTTACTTACTATAGCTTAATTCATACCAAAATAAAGGTTTAGGTAGGGCGCCACCAAGTCATTAAATTTTAAACACAGAGTGTCCCTAAGGGGGACTTGGAAGTCCTTAGAAAGGAATATTGTATTAACTGCTTACGCAGGAGCTATAAAGCAAATTGAATTAAATTGACAAAGTGATGACACAAGAAGTATGCTCTTGCTACCTCATAATAAAAAATTGCTGAAAAGATTAATTATGCACACAATTTTATGGACACAAATACTAGGCATCAAATTCTGAAAGAACTATCAGAGCTTCTTCGTTAAATAGAAGTTACAAATATCATTATCTCGAAGGTATTTATGCCTTTTGTTTTTTGATTTAATAACTCGTTTTTTGAACATACTTGTTCAAAATAAAACAATTAATTAAATGAATTAAATGGTGGTTCTTTAATTAAATGCTGCTTCATGATAAAAAGCGGTATGTACAAAATTTACATATCAAACATGGTACTATAATTTCTTCTACACAAATGCAGAATGATAAATTCAAATGAAATATCAAATACGTTAAGCGTTTCTTTTTACTACAAAAATTAATTCAAATCAATACCCAAAATATCAGATCTGTAATTAGGCTTACAAGTTTATATGAAAATATCCAAAAATCTAATAATTCAATGTTCAAAAACTTTAACTATAATTACACATAAATGAAACTTTAATCAGAACTCAATGAAGTTGCTTAATTTCGTTAATAATAATAACGGTTATTACGCTGGATATAATATTGACAATAAAAACATCAAAAGTCCTTTATAGCTTGTTAAGCAAAATACTATTTATAGGTCATCACAATGTTATTTAGGATGTTGCCTTGAATCAATGTTGGCGAAATGCAAACGTCATGTAAAAATAACAAAGAGCGCTTACCTCGTTTTAACAGGTTCTTGTTTGTGTGACAGCATTACATTGTATTAAACCAGATGTGTATACATACTGTTTCTGTACAAACAAATGACGTCGTCTTCACATGTTGTACTGAAACCTACCAACTGCGTTTTTCTTGGACCCAATTACGAGCTTACAGCGTATTTCCTCTACGCAATAACGGAACAAACCAAAATCCATTCAAACAGTTATCAAAAAATGCAAAGCTTCGATCTATTACTGCATTTAGTTGGTTATCCAAACAGTTATCTTGAGTATAATTATCCATATTGTTACTTGTAAATTCATCATAGCAATTTTAAAAATATCTTAAATGTTAATTATGGGACGTTTAGATTGAAACAAAAGAGTTGCTTTTAAATTGAAGAACATTCCGGTTGAATCTCAAATATTACAGTTTCATTGCAGAACGTTTTATTAAATCCAAGTACTACGGTAAAGTTGAAGGACGTTCATATTAGACCAAAATTTATTATCGCCACATTGAAGTACTTTCTTGTTAAATTTAGAATATCACAATCAAATTGATAAATGCTCACCTTAAATGATAAACTAGATGAGCGTAAACGGAAATAAAAGATCACATATGATCGTACAAGACAAAAATTAAATAGGATAATTATTATAAGACAAGATAAAACGGGATAAGACAGGATAAGACTGGATAAGACTGGATAAGACTGGATAAGAGCGCTATAACAAAATTATTTAGTTTGTCTAAGAGGTTATATGTATTTGCTTACCATTTTTAAAAACACTACTTCAAGTGCTCATTACATTTTGAACTAAACATACAGGAGTAAAGGCACACGTAAATTACTGGCTAGAACTCTAAGATTCTTCATGATGCCTTCGTGTCAAGTGCTCCAGCCAGAGTAACCGTTGACACGTTGCGCAGAATATATCAAAGTTGATTGGTTTTGAAATGTTTATTCAAATAGTTAACGCCTGTTGTTAGCAACCAAACTAGCATCTCTGTATTGTGGTTGGGCTACATGATCCCAATACGAATGTTTATTTAAATGACGTCGTTTACGTGTTTAATGGAGCAGACAAAAGATGTATTTAATTAATAAATTATTGGTGCTTTGCAGTCGTCAAAAAAAATTGTTACAACACTTCAACTAATGCGCATACTTTATCTGTAATGAAAATTGTGCCTGTTATAAAAGTTTATGTCGTCGTCAGACGTTTTTAATATTATTTGACAGGAGTCCAAAGACACGATACACACAATGCTGTTCTGATAAACCAGAAGAAAAACAAGATTAAATAAATATATCAGGTGCTCTAGCAACACATTACACACATTATAATTGTATGAAAACTCAACCACCAAAAATATATTAATTATTCCTAGTATACGGTACCTCACCTAATAAACTACATTGTTATAGACATTATAGACATTAAAGCAAAACAGGTGTTAGTTAACAAAAACATCACAGAAATATATTTATTCACTCAACAATTTTATATAAACAATAATTACAAACATGTTACACAAATTTAGCAAGAACGACATACATTCTTACTTAAAAATCAATAACTTGAAAATTTGTACGCAATTTAAGTATAAATTGCTACACATCAATAACTTAAAATTGTCTTTCAATTTCAACAGCCAAATAAAATTTTAAAATAATTTTGTAAATAATTTTTCTAAACTACTATTAAAAGTAATTATTCTGTATAACAAAACCTTAATAAAAATAAATCCCACTATTAACAGAAAGACTATCATATTTCAATCTCTACACAAATGATGTAAATTTTTTTTCCTTTAGTTATACATGTAATTTAAAAATCATCTAAATAACAAATATGAAATTGAGAATGTTTTTATTGGGCAGCGTCACTTTAGGATGTGCAAAAGCTGTTGCTGTGCTCCCTTTTGCAGGATCATCATTCTAATAAGTGTTGGACACTATTTCTGAAGGCACAGTTCGGCTTAACTTTCTAACCTGAGAAGTATCTTAGTGTAAAGTTTTGAACACAACCAGCTTCTAGAAATACTAAATACCCAGAAGCACAACGACACACACACACACAGACACACACACACAAACACACACGCGCATGCACAAGTTCACGGACGAGAACATGCGGTCAATGCCATGCGCTCGCACACGTACGCGGACACACGCGCGCTCGTACACGTATACATACACACGTTTACATTTGTGCACACACTCAGAAACATAAACTTTCACATACACACACACACACACACGAACACACGTGCAAGCGCGCACAACCATGCGAATGCAAGCACTTGCAATCGCACTGGCATACGCATATGCACAAGTACGTATGTGCGTTCAAGTTCGCGTACACTAAAATACTCACACGCAAGTAGACGCACGCACTCATGCATTCATTCAATTTTATCCGCACGAACATACACCATCACTCACAAACATCCCGCAAACACGTGCAAGCACTAACGTATGCACTAACACAAGCAGGTAATTTTCACGTATACCCACAATCACGCATGTCGCCGTGTACACATATACATAGGTAAACGTACGTAAACGAGCAGAAACACACAAACGCTAATCTATCTATAAATGAAAACATGCCATGCATAGTTGCAGAAACCCAGAACCCTTCACCTTACAGAAATACACATACACACGCACGCACGCTCGCACGCACGCACTCACGTACGCACGCACGCACGCGCACAGACACACGCATATACGCACCCCGTACACAAAATCATTCACACGCGTAGATACATGTACTACCATATTCGCGCATGCATGCACACTAATTCGCACGTAGGTATGCACACAGCATGTACGAATACACGTTGTCACATTCGTGCGGAAACGCACAATGACCAAGAATACGTAACTATACATGAGAATATACGGTTCAGCAAACTCTTGCGTACACAATTACACTCGGGCAGACAGCCTCATACAGACAAGAATACCATGCAGTCACGTATGCTCACACACATTCGTGCAACCCCTCACGTTTCTTTGCACGCCCGCACTAATACGTAAGCATGTGCATATGCCTACACTGCTGAATTTGCACATACGTACAAACATTCAAAAGTATCCGCACACACGTTTGCCAGTTCCACCCCCGTCATGCACGCACATATGGACGCATTCGACATTTGCGCTCACACACACGCACTAATGCACACACTCACGTTTTTGCAGGTTGCACATCGCGTAAGCACACGCACGGATGTACGCGTAGTCGAGCGCACTCACGCATACTATTCTAAAAGAATTTACTTTTCATTTTGGTATAAGCAAATGCAAATCTGCGTTCGCGCGTGTACGCAAATGTGTGTGATTATAGGCGCATGCAAGCAGAAGCACACTCGCGCATGTACTCACATAAACGTACATACCCACGCAAACACGCGCGCATGTAAACAACCACATGAGTGCATTTGCACTTCTGAACTCTCGCAAACAAGCACATATCCATTGGCGCACATTCACCTGTGAGCTATTGCAACTACGCAAACTAGCATCTCATACGCATCCATGAACACAAGCAGGTGCATATAGACACGTGTACCTACGGCATCATGCATGCATGTACGTACAGACACGCACACCCTAGCGTACAGATGTATGCCGCCTACGCTTGCATTCTTACGCACACACGCATGCACACTGATACGAGCCAATGCACTCGGATGAGCATGCAGAGCTGTGCGGATGCGCATGGTGACCACATGGATTCGCAAGCGTAAGCAAGAGTTAATTACCGTATGCTCTATAAACGCTTGCGAGGATATCCGTAAACGCGTCTAAGCTTTCACACGCACAAGTGAATGCACGTACATACGTACGCTCTAACACAAACACATACGCACACAAATGTACGATCGTAAGCAAGTGCACACACGCATGCACACTCGTGCTCACACATACTCGCCCAAACAGATATACGCAAACGTGCACCCTTGCGCGAATGTTCACACGTGCGTTTGTATGTGCACACACACACACAAATGCCCGCTTGCACATACTCAAATCAATGTGTATGCACACTTGCACTTGCATTTAGGCTCATACAGTAGCCTGTATGTGTGTATGCATGTTTGAACATAAGTACATCCACGCAGTACGAATATAAATGGGCATGTATATTATACACGTGCACACAAGCACGCACACAAACACGCATTTGCGCATATACGCACAAAAGCACACGCGCTCAAATGCATACGCTCGTACGCACACTGCGCGCGCATTTACATTCGTTCACACAAGAGAGTGGTTACCTATGCACGCACATGCATGCGAACATGGACAGAAATTGTTATGTCACTCAAGTAGGCTCGCAAACATGCATGCATAACGAACATTGTTTCATACAGAGAACCGCACAAAAGCATACACAGTCAGATGTACGCACGTCCATGCATACACACACCCATATACGATTACGCACACAACACACAAAATAGGATTTTCAAAAGTTAAGTACTAACTCCAATAATAATGTTTCCAACTAAAAGGTATAACAAAAATCAAGCTGCGAAAAGGGTTTAAAACCATAACTTTAATTACTTGTGAAACATATCCACCAGTTATGCAATTTCAGCAATGCTGTAACTGATAGTTTAGTTATATCAATTAATATCTAATAAGTGTATATTTGTACATACCGTTGATCACTTAAGAATATTTAGATGTGTGTGTGTGTGTGTGTGTGTGCGCGCGCGCGTTTGTGTGAATGCGTGCGTGAGTGTGTGCTCGTGTAGAGCAATTTTTGTGTGGCTTCACACACCAAAACCTTACCCACATAGTGTGGACTAACTGAACTCAGTAGCCATATAGATGACCCTAAAATTTTTGTCGGTGTTAAACGACTCACAGTGCCCTCCCCACCATATAATATAATTTTTTTGTTTAGGCCACATAGCAGTAGTTTCAAACCTACGGGTGTTATAATTGGAATGTAACCCATTTAATGTGGCCACGATAGTGCTGCGCTTTAAATAATATTGTTTGGTTTATGTACTCATTCTGTGTTATCTTATTTGAAACGCGTCTGTTAATGCAGTATTGTGTGAACGCAGTAATACAGCAGTAATGTACTGGATAGCAGATTTTATAGTACTGATTTGCACTGACGGTAAGTCGATGATCAAAAGCTTATTATTGAAGGTGTTGAAATATTAAAGAATGAGTGACATCATTGTGTTTAATTAATTCATTTGAATAGACGCTGAAAAATGATGCCACTATATTATTTGTGGAATTTTGCTTTTAAGTTTTACTATTTGACCTACCTGTCTAGATATGAAGTCATCGATCGCTAAATATTATCACCGTTACATTTATGTTTTAACATCACTTTACTGGGAAAAGACAACCGATGGCGTATTTACAAATGGTAATTTAATCTTAAATTTTTTCTTTCGTTACTGCGATTATTGAGGGTAATATAAGGTAAGTGTAAAAATTGATTTTAATTGTTTTTTTAGAGACTCTATCACTCCTTTCACGAAACGTTTAAAAGTTGCCGCACAACTATTTGTTTAATGTTTAATCGGCTGGGACGAATATTTGTAAATGTTTCCCAACTAGTTGCACTCTTGCAACTTTATTTAACCATCTCAGTTACTTTGTAACTAAGATTATAGTAGTACTTTAAATAAATTCTTCGTAGACGCTAAAAATAATTGCAGTCACCAAAATTAATTTTGTTTTTAGAAATTTTGTTCCATTTCTTTTATATTGTCAACCGAATTCTTAAAACGCAGTCCCCTATTCCCTACGGTTCAATCGTTGTTACATCTGAGTGCCGATACATATTAATAAATATATAATTTAATAAAGCGTTCAATAACAAACTGATAATATTATTTAAAGTATCTAGAATATTATAAACAAATACCAGTTCCAGTAGAGGAAATTATCTTTAGATTTAGTAGGAAAAGTAGTCGGCGGATGGACTGTCTATTGTATTATTACCTTGTTTACGTCTGTATTATCTAGATTAGGTATTCAAATAAAATAAAATTACCAGTGTGATTTTTGCTGTTAGCCTTTCATAACACTATGAGTAAGATTATAATGCTAAAAAAATAAGTAAACTGCCCTGCAGAAAATATGAAAGTCTCTAGTTTACAACTTTGAGTTAATTCAGCAATAAACATTATCAGCCCTGATGACTTTGGACCTCTAATGAAATATTCATACTGTCCCTCCCCCTCGAAAATCAGTTTAAAATCTACACCTTTAGTTAAAATAGGATTAGATAGTAATTACTTCTAAACTTCCTGGAGGGGAGCAAAAGAGAAACTATTGCTATCGCTACTTGACATTTTCATAAATTTTTAAGAATTGTCAAAGAATTTTAATATGTCATTTCCATAACAACGTTGTAATTTAAATACACTACAAGTATATTATAAACAGAAGAGCCGTTTACATCAGAATGATAGCTTTAGCTTTATCAGGTAGAGAAAAATTTTGTTACAGACATACACAAAAAATAGTGTCTATACCTGACCGCGAGATATTTTTAACAATCTCGAGATTATCTTCCCGCGGCCGCGCGCAGCATAGGCGATATACTTACTCTTGATACGCTAAAAAGCTATTTCGCGGTCTTAGTATACAAAAACTATCCATAAAGTTTTAGACTTAGTTAAAGCTAGCTGCTCAAAGAGGTTTTTGTGGCCACTGGTTACGAATTCTGAATTATCAAAAACAAAATAGCAAAACTGACATACCCGAATGTTTTGCTATAAATATTTTCTATTTGGCTTAAACTTACTACTTGAGAGCTTTTGAGGTCGCTGGATACGAATCAAAAAGTACAAGAATTATTTTATTTATATTTTAGTAACGAATATCACATTCAGCATCACATTTGTACATTGCAAGTGATTGAGTTTCTGATGCAGACTGTAACGAAGGGACAAAATATATGGGCGCCCTTTATATAAAAGATCTCGTAAATAATCGTTGTTAATTAATCAGGATGTATCAAATTTCTTGCTTTAATAATAAATCAGATAAAAAAATTTAAATTTATTCTTTTAACTACATTGTATTGTAATGAAGATTGATGATGTTGATAAACCACAAAGCAGACATCAAAATGTGACAAACATTTGCGTATACATTTTCCACGGATAAATACATTGTAGTAAACTTTAAGCGTGAGAACTGGTTTGGTAAGCATAAATTGAATTCGATACATTGTATTAATCAGACGCTGACCGTAATAAAATATGAGTTACAGTGGGAGTAAATTGAACTTGTACGAAACGGAAATAAAAATAAAGTCAGTTGTATAGGACTCGGTTACCTGAAAACATCGGATATTTGGGGATACTAGAACGTGAGATTGCGGACGAGCATGGGGCGTTCTTTGTAAGGTCATAGGACAAGCTATAAGACCGAAAAGTAAAAATTAAGAATTTGTTTCTAGAATTTAAAAATGTGGTGAGGTGTGTTAATTGTTGAAAGTTGAACGGAACGCAACGGGATAGAAACGCTGTGTACGATAATATATGTGAACTTACACTCGCGCAGGGCGAAGTATTGACAATGCACTTGCAGGTAGAATTACTGTCGTTGTGACCGCTTGAAGGGAGCGGAACCGGAATTGTTCATTCCGCCATTAGCTTGGAATTTTTGGGTCGTGCTATTACTGTCGTTTGACAGATGGAAAAACTGGGTGGTATGCTAGTGACAGAATGGACGCTGGTGTGGTCTGGACATTCTTGTCCATAGAATAGATGAATCAAACTGTGACTAACATTATAGTCCCATTTATGATTCGGTATAATTTATGTGAGCGTTGGATATAACAACAGTTGGAATTTTATGACATAGGACATCAATTGAACAACTCGGTGATTTTTTTTTATTGATTTATGATTTACCGGCGGAACGGGCGGTGATTAAATTTAAGTAGAAGATTATTAGTTTAATTAGTAACAAACGTGTAAGTTTTGATATTAGTGTACTTTGAAAAAGACAATAAAAAGATACAGAAAAGGTTGGGGTTTTTGTTTTTGAAAAACACTGCCAATAATTTGGGATGTATGAATGTCTTATAATTAAATATGAAGTCAGAAAAAATTGGAGTGGGGAATAGTTTTGCGAATGGTTTGGATTTAAGTTCTTTTTTAAGATTTTCCTTCCGGAAACTTTTATTTTATCTTTACCTGTCCAGACTTGAGGTTAGGAATATGTTTTTAGGAGAGTATATTTGTATGTGTTTTGAAATAATTTTTATTTTAATAGAGTTTAAGTAGCAGTAGCAGAAGGGATATAGTAGCTAGAATAGATCAAGCTAGAAAAATGTTTTTAAAAAAGAAAACTTACTAATAGCTAATAGTATTAGTTTAGATAATAGAAAAAGTTTCTTAAAGTCGTACGTA
>JARFIW010001070.1:0-36809 GCA_036346225.1 Platerodrilus igneus | reverse complement strand
CGTTGTCTAACAAGAATGTAATCTATTTGATATCTTCCTATATCTCCTGGCATCTTCCACGTATATCGTCTTCTAGCATGATGTTGAAATAATGTGTTTGTAATGATCAAATTGTTCTTGTCGCAAAAATCTACCAGCCTATTTCCTCTGTCGTTTCTCGTGCCTAAACCAAATAAACCTACTATCGCTCCTTCCCTACCCTCACCTACCACTGCATTACAATCCCCCGTAATTATTAAATTTTCATGTCCTTTTACGTGTCTTAATATGTCTTCGATATCTTTGTAGATGGCTTCTACCTCTTCGTCACTGTAGCTAGAGGTGGGCATGTATACTTGTATTATTACTGTGTTTACCGGTTTAGATTCTAATCTAAGCATGAGTACTCTTTCGTTCTTTTGTAAGTAATTTTCTACACAGTATCCTATCTTTTTCCGCATAACTATCCCCACACCCAAATTTCCTTCTTCGGCTCCTGTATAAATTACCCTGAAGTCTCCACTCCAAAAATCCCCCGCCTCTGGCCACCGCACTTCGCTGATCCCTACTATGTCTAATGATAACCTATTCATTTCAATTTTTAGGTTCTCTAGCTTACCCACTTGCTTCATAGTTCTAACATTCCACGCTCCGACTCGCAAAATGTTCCCGACTCTTATTTTTAACTTTCCGATCGCATCCTCCGAAGTAGTCCCTTTCTGGAGATCCGAATGGGGGACTATTTTAACTCCGGAATCTTTTACCCCAGAGAATGCCATAATTTTATTATAATTTAGGTACGCTGTGTACTTGGGAGGTAATGTGGTGGTTTCCCGTTGCTTTCCACATCGCGGTAGTGTGTCTTAGACTGCCATACCTACCCCTATGGTCTCTGCCAATCTAAGTACCGAAAGAGTCGCTGCATTCTTTCGGAGACCTATCTTCGTCTGGTTCCTCACTAACGACCCTACTACTTTGGTTGGACCTGTAGTTTGGCTCTTTAGCTCATTATAACACGCAAGCCATTTCACCTGTTCTAGTAATCTAGAACTTCGACAAGGTGCAGGTCCATTCGAAATGGACAGAAATAACTATTGGAACTAAAAAATTAGAGATCTAAATGCTAAAAACAATTCCAATTGGAGAATGACAAAGTATCTAAAAAATAAAAATCGTTTAATTCCAGCTGTAACACACAACACGACAAGCGCCAAAACCGACCAGGACAAAGCCAATGTGTTAGCAAAATTTTAAAATAATCACGAAATATATCCCAATAATTGTTATCATAACCAAGTTGAAGCAGGTGCAGACAGACAGTTAAAACATATTAGAGATACTCAAAACTCCAATTCAATTGAACACACGTCACCATTGGAAATAAAAACTTTATTCAAAAATTAAAAACTAACAAGGTTCCAGGTAAAGATAAAATTAATAACATTCTCCTTAAAAATGTAACCAAACAAGTCATTGTACAACTGCACTATATAATTAACGCAATAATGTTGTGCGCATATTTTCCCGAATCTTGGAAAATAGCTTTAGTGACTCCAATTCCCAAACCGGGAGAGAATGCGAAATTGACTACGAGTTATAGACCAGTAAGCCTATTACCATCTTTGAGCAAAATTGCTGAAAAAGTGATAAATAAGCGAATTAACGTACATATAACTAAGAACACAATCCTGAAAAATGTACAATTTGGGTTTCGGCAAGGACATAGTACAACAGGACAAGCAACCAGAATAGTCAACGACATTATTTGTGGATTTAACGAAAAGAAAATTACTTACATCGTACCTTTGGACTATGAAAAACCATTTGACAAAGTATGGGTCAAGGGTCGTATACATACGTTAATGCACAATTTTCCTAATTATCTCGTAAACATCCTCTATAACTATTTAACCACACGAACCTATAGGGTCGCAATAGGAGAAGCACTTTCTAATAGAGTTCACATAAATGCAGGGGTACTGCAGGGTTCGATCCTTGGCCCAACCCTATATTCAATATACAAAAATGACATACCGATGTTAGGAGACATGCACCTTGCACTATATGCTGACGACACGGCAGTATATAAATGTTCATCTGACCAACAACAGGCACTCGAAAAAGTTGAGAAACGTGAAGTTAAATAACAATTACTGCAAAAGTGAAAATCAAAATAAACTTTCAAAAACAGAAACAATATTATTTCATCATAAATACAAATACTATCAACCCAATTGACCAGAATCTCTGAATGATGAACAATTTACCCCTAAAAATACAGTCAACTACTTAAGGGTTCACTTAGATAAAAGATACGCTTCAACACCATATTCAACAATTGATACAAAAAGCAATAATCAATATACGCCCTACAAAGGTTATAAAAGTTCCATAACAAATGCCTTAGATTAATTCTGAACGTAGGACGCTACGTGAGGATTAAGGACTTGCATGTAATAGCACGCATGGAGACGATAGAGGAATACATACACAAGATTGTACAAAGATTTTACACACAAACACGTAGGGAAAAACACAACACACTAATACAGGACATAACAAAATTTCGACAGAGAAACCTACCTAAAATGAATATACACAAATACCCTCGCCAGAACCTACCAATATTCGAAACATGTTTTTAGGTAGGGAGATAACTTAAAGATACTACAAATAATGTTTTTTTGTTTTTTTCGTTTTCCTAGGTCAGCTCATATAAAATAACATCGCAAGCGTGGTTCGTAATGAATGTACAACCGCAACGACATTGGTTGAAGGACGACCTTCAGTGACCATGGACTCGCGTGATTAGATCCATTTAAAGTTTTAGGATCACACCGAGATCCCAACTTCTGAAGGTAACAGTCTTTGTAATGTAGTAACACTGAAGTGTAAGCCGCCTCGGCTGCAGGAACTTTCGTTATATCACAAACTTTGAATCCTTGTACATAATTTAATTTTACGTGATATTTTATCATGGTTGAGATTGTTATGTACATTTCCACTAATGTACATTTTGTAAATATATGTTGATTTGATTTGGGTGCCTTTCAATGTGGTATGGTCGTTGTCTATATTAAATGTTGCGTTCCAGGTATGTAAAGTGCTTATGCGAATGCACCTAGCAAATATTCGAACTCCGCGTTTTCCTAAATTAAAATTACTAGAAAATTTAATAAGCGACGGCCGAGAAGTAGACTAAAAGGGGAGGAGATAGCCGTATAATCATTACATAATAGCAAGCACCCTCTTCTGTGAATGCAATTTCAGCCGCATGAGATGTACCATCCTCTTGTGTTGGCGTTTTGCTACCATCAACAGGTATAATAAATAAAATGCATGTCAAGCGAAAATCACACGCAGCACCGAAACTTGCATTGAACTCGTGTACGGAATTGTTAAAAAAATTATTTACATCCATGTCGTGATGTGCTACATGGCTCTGCAACTGCTATATGTATATGTAAGCTCCTAAAAAGAACCAGTGTCCACCCACCAAAGTACGGACCAGAGCCATAGGGTGCGATCTCCAATAGACACGCGTGGCTGTCAGTTTTGCCCTTTTATGTCATATGCCAGAGCCATAGGGTGCGATCTCCAATAGACACGCGTGGCTGTCAGTTTTGCCAGGCGGCTCCGTGGCGTAGTGGTATGTGTGTGACTACTACGCCCAAGGTCCCGGGTTCGAATCCCGACACGGTCCGCTTGAAAAATGTTAGGCGAGCATTTTTCCCAAAAATACACCCTCGTTCGGATGAGAGGTAAAATGGAGGTCCCGTGTGTTAGTGTTGTCACGCACGTTAAAGATCCCTACCTTGCTTGTAACAGCAAGGGTTCGGCAAAATTCCAAATTTTCCAGGTAAAAAAAACTCGCTTCCTGGCCAATGTAGTACCTTCGGGTGGAGCATTGGAAAATCAAATGTAATGTCAGTTTTGCCCTTTTATGTCATATGCGAATCGGATATTTAAATGGCCATGTATTGTGAAGGGTTGCCAGGTGCTGTGTCGTGTGCAAATTATGCAATGCGGGATTCGTGATGAAAAAGTGTAGTTAATTATAGCACATAATTAATATTTAGTATATTCACAATAATTGGTACAACAGCACTCCTTTTATGTACAACTTAACAGCGATATTATCTTAACCAATTATATAGTCAGTAAAACAGAAAACAATATACGGAAGTATAAACTATTTTAACCAAATATCGGAAACATAAGATTATGAATTCTTCACAATTTCTCCCCAATTCATAACTTATTAAAATCAAATATAAATTTAACAAAATTAAATAACTTTGCATGTAGCAATGGCTTAGTTAAGAGATCTGCAATATTTTTCTTAGAGTGTTAACATATCCAAGTAACAAACAATTTTTATTTAACAATTCCCCAATTGTCTGGACTTGACATCAATATGCTTAGTTCTATTATTGACTATAGCATCCCTTGAAAAATATATTGCCGATTGATTATCGCACAATACTAGAGGTTTTATAGTGGGAAAAGGAAAACCTTTAAATTCAGCAAGTATTTTTGATATCCACATTATTTCTATGCAGGCCGAATCCATAGCAACATACTCAGCCTCCATGGCACTTCGAGATATGCATTTTTGAATACTGCAACGCCAACCTAGAAAAACGTTGCCCTGCGACCAAAGAAACCCACTAAAAGATCTGCGAGAATCTTCAGCTGTAGCCCATGAAGCATCAGTATAAATTGACAATTTGTAGGAATTAGAATGTGATAAATTAATAGAATAATCATCAGTGTTTCCAACACACTTAAGGACACACAATAAACAATTATAGTGCTCACTTGTGGATTTGAGGAGAATTGAGCCAAATAAATTACTGAAAACAAAATGTCCGGTCGTGTCAGGTTTGCTAGAAATAGCAAAGACCCCAACAGCTCTCTAAAAGGCAAGTTAGCTTTTGAACTATTATTATTACTACAAAAAATATATCCGATACTCATAGGAGTGTAAACAGGGATATCTAAATTAATCGTGAGACGTTCTAATAATTTTGTTATATACTTTTGTTGACACAAGTGATAACCACTGTCCAATTTTTTAAAGTGTACCCCAAGAAATTCTCTGATACTACCTAAATTAACAACTTTACAATATTTATTCAAACTTGTGAATACATACTGCAAGATTTTTCTTCATTCTTACAAAACACAGCAATGTCATCGACATATAATAGAATAATACAGTTAGTAACCAATTTAAAATACAGGGACAATACTCCGATACAGAAAAATTCAATTCTCTTAAAATATCGGCAAAGTGATGATACCAATTTCTACCAGATTGCTTAAGACCGTAAATTGATTTCTTTAAGCGGAGCACAAATGTATTGGAATCTATATTTTATATCCAACGGGTATTTCCATATAGACCTCCTCTTTTAAATCGCTATAGGTAAAAGCACATTTTACATCCCAGTGGGAATGAACCCAATCATTATGAAAAACTAATAACACAAATAGCAACTTAACCAAGTTGAATTCAACGACAGGTGCAAGTGTATGTAAATAATCAACTTCGAATGTTTGCTTATAACCATGAGCAACCAAGCGTGCTCTAAAGCGTTTAATTGTACCATCCACATTTGTTTTCAGGTTATAAACCAATCTGCCGGTAATAACCTTTTGATCAGGTAATCTTGGTACAATTTCCCACACTTCTCGTTCCTCATTCGTAGCTAACTCTTCTTGCATAGCTTTTTGCCATTCACCTTTACATTTCGAATTAATAGCATCATAGTGATTATCTGGTACTTGTATTAAACATGCTAGTAAAATTTCATCGTCATATTCAGTAACCTTTGTTACTTTTTCATCTTGTGACAGATCAGAAAAATCAAATTGTTTTGGATTGTAATCCAAACTTTTGTCACGACAAAACGATTTGACATCGTTCTGTGACCGACACTTATTAGAACCATACCAATAATACACATCAGTACGTGTTCCATTTTCCTAGGAACGTCTTGTCGTTTCCACTGAATGTCACAACGAACAGGCATTAATGGATGATGACTAATACTAGTATCTTTAGTACCTTCTGCAACAGGAGCTGCAGCATCTGAAGCAGATAAAACTGAATCATTATCACTGGATATCTATTATGCTAAGAGTGACAGTATTACATATTCCATTAATACCCAAAACAGATTCATATATTTTAATGTTTCAACTCTATTACAGTATTACGTACAGGGTCAAAGACAAGGTAACACCGTGTAAATGCTGCATAGCCTACTAAAATGCATTTCCGCGATTTGGCTTCGTTTTGATCGGTAATGCTTAGGTACATGAACAAAAGCTAACGAACCAAATACTCTGAAAGGTGATACTCGAGATTTTCTCCCAATAAACAACTCGTATGGAATCTTTTCCAGATTGCTGGCATGTGGAATGCGGTTTTTGGTGTGGACGTAATATTGCAACGTTCAACTCAAAATTTAGATTTTAACTTTGAACTTATCAATGAAGTCCTCACCGCATCTACTGATCGAAATTTATTTTCTCCACTACCCCTTTTTGTTCCGGAGAGTACACGCTAGTTAGTTGGTGATTGATTTCAACACTAGAAAAATAATCTTCCATCTCGTTGGAACAAAATTCCATCCCATTATCTGATCGGACAGACACTACTTTCAGACCCAACATTCGTTCTACACGAGCAATAAAATTTTTAATTCTATCACAGGCTTCATTTTTACTTTGGATTGTATAGACAGCAATCCAACGAGAAAAATCATCCACGATACCTAAAAAATATCTAGCACCTCCGGCGCTAACAACTGGTGATTTTTCCCAAAGATCGATATGCAATAATTCAAATGGCCTACTTGTTTGAACCCCCGACAGCCTCTTAAAAGGACCTCGTTTTAACTTGCCCTCGATACAAGAGTGACAGTTTACATCCTCTTTAATGAGCTTACCTACACCCAAAACGATTTCATTTTTAACCGTTTTATAGATTTTGTCAGGACTTAAATGTCCACATCTATGATGCCACAATTTTAAAGAATTTATATTCTTCATTTCCGATAATGCAATATTAATGTTAGACTTGGCATTTGTAAAAGGTTTACCTTTTTCGCCTATTATGGTATACAACCTCTTTGTTTTCTTAACACGTACAAATAAAGTACCATTTGTGGTGTACACAAGGTATTCATTTTTCCCTACAAAATAAAATCCATTTTGCACAAAAGTACCTAAACTAATTAAATTCCTTGATAAATCAGGGACATAAAATACATCTCTCAACTGCACATTAATTTTAGACCCATTATCATTAATCAGATTAATAAAAACGTTGCCAACACCCTTGACAATTAATACTCCTTTACCTTGATTTATAGTTTTATCTATTTCTTGAAAATCAAAAAATAAATTCTTATTACAAAAATGGCGTGTCGCACCTGTATCAAAAATAAATTCGTATTTTGGTGTTGTGTGTTCAATGCTAAATAATTCTAAAAACCAAGTTCCACCGACATCAGTACAATGATCTTCAGGAATCGAAGATACATACACACCTCTATTATTACTTGTATTGTTTCGTGGAAATTTTTGATTACTTACATTGGACTGCAAACTACTGTTACCTTTATTTACATTACAATTTTTCGAAATACGACCAAATTTCTTACAACGATACATCGAATGTTAGATTTCCTTCTGCTATCACCTTTGACATCAACAGCAAATGCACCTGAAACAGATTTATTCGCCAGTGTTGATACAGAATTTTGCAATCGTCCATTCTCAGTGAGCAATGCTGTAGCAACCTCATCTGATGTAAATTTTTCATCAGAAAGCTGATAAGGTTGTTGCACGATAACACTATAACGTTCCGGTAGCCCGCTAATCATTTTATATGCGACATATAAATCTCTTAGTTCACATTTAACATTAGCTAGACGCCTTTGTAGATCTCGAAGACGTGCAATATGCAACGAAATTGACGGGTCCGGTTTACCGTTACAGACCACTCCAAATAAAACGAAAAACTGAAAAATATGCTCTATAACTGAGGTTTTTAATAAAGACTTAGAAAATTTTGCGGGTTTTTGCTAAATTTGTGAGTAATTTCGAAAAAAACAAAAAAATCGGTACTACTTACCGTGCCCATAAAATCTCTGTAAAACATTTGCGCTACTATTTCGTGGAGGAATACAATACAGAGCATGCGCATTGGATGATCCCGCCATCAATGGTGCGATTTAACATCAAGCCAGCAGCCATATTGTTGTTATCGTCGCCCCTACTACATTGGTTTTACCTTATTTTTGAGTTTTTGTGTTCTCTTTATTTGTGTGTTTATATTTTTAAAAAATGGACTTCACTAATATCGCCAGTGTTATACGATATTTCGATAGGGACAATGCCCTGCTAGTAGCAGACCTACGTGCCCTCCATTTGATTCAATGCAATCCACGTTGTAAGAATATAAGATGCCGGGCCCAGATGGTAATAGTGATGGATCCAAACCGCATAGTTGGTCAATTTTACCGCTGCCCGAGACGCCATACTACCACAAGCTTATTCAAAAATACTTTTTTTTGAAAAATGTCAACTTTCTTTGTTTACACTGTTCCAAATGATGTGGTTGGTGTTGGTGTATAAAGTCACCCGTAGGTGTTACATTGAATTTAATAGGAGTAACGAAGAGAAGTGTGATCCAGCATAATCGTTGCTTTTGGGACATTTGTAGTTGGAAGTTGCTACAACGTCCAGACCTGTTTCAGTTGGAGGGGAGGGGCAGGCCACATTGTACAAATCGATGAAAGCTTAATTACGAAACGGAAGTACAACAGAGGTCGTGTTGTGGAGCAGCGTTGGATATTAGGCATATATGATACCGCAACTGAGTCTGGTTATATCGTTCATGTACCAAACAGTACAGCGACCACTTTAATACCCATCATCCTAAGCTCATGTCTTGCCAGGCTCGACAATTTGGACTGATGAGTGGCGGGCTTACAGACGTCTAAATAGAATGGGTTACAACCACGAAACCGTCAATCATCACAGAAACTTTGTAGATCCCCAAACAGGAGTGTGTACAAATGAAATTGAAGGTTATTGGAGCAGATCAAAAGGATTTTGTCGTAGATTATCTATATTAAGTTCCCCTATGCTGAATGACTACATAGATGAATTTATGTAGTGGCAACACTTTGGCAATGGCTCGGCTAGGGATACAATAATTTTATAAGCCATGTTGAAGGAACGCTACATCAACATAATTTTAACAATAGTGCTTTCGAAGGGTATTGCTGCAGCATCGAAGACTATAACTGAATATTAGTTCAAAAATGTGCCAACTGCATTGCTACTTGTGAAGTGTTTTCAACAAGTTTACAGTCTACAACATCCGGCTTAACTATAGCAGAACTCTATAAAAAAAACGTGCAGCGATATTTCTCGTGCAGTGTTTTTAGCCAGCGTGTAATTCGACTAAAACACCGAGTAAATTATTTTATCACCACTGTTAAGTATTGATGTTTGTACATACTGTAAAAGGAAATGCTTGTAAATATAAACACCTAAATTGCTCAACCACAAGTCCTAAATGCATAGAGGATTTATATTGCACTTAAAACTTAGTATTGTACTTAATATTTTACAATTAAAATACATTGCACTTAATATGTCATACTGTAGTAAAAATATATTCCAGTTATTTTGTTATATCTTAAATAATAATGCTTGCAAATAAATGCTGTTTCTATAGTTCTTTATGTAGGTACAGCGATTAAAATTTTCTAAGCATCCTCAAAAAATTTAAGTATTGGTGTGGTCATGATTAGTGTAAGTTAATATTAACCTAACAAGGAGATGTAAGCTGATGAGAATCTGCGTGGGTGCACTTACATAAACTTATTAGTAGTAAGCTTTCAAGTGCAACCTAACCTGGTGATCTCAAGTCGATAAGAATTTGCAGGGGGATTTCAATCACCCTTATTTTTAATAGTAAGCTGCTACTAACTGTAACTTAACCTAGGTATCTAAGCCGATGATGGTATGTGGCAGGTGTTGTTTAATAGATATTACTTTAAAAAGAAACCTGTTACTAACCTAACCTGGAGATCTAAGCCGATGAAAATCTGTAGTGGGTGCTCTTTAATAAACATTATTTTAAATAGTAAAGCTGTTATTAACAGCAACCTAACCTGGTGAAACCCCCGAAAATCCAAATAAAGATTCTGTTTTTGTAAGTGCAGAGCATGCTTATTTCTAGAATATATTTTTCTTTTTCCAAAGAAAACCCTCAATATTTGTCTTTTTTTTTGCACCAAACTTAAATATCCGGGAAATCATCAGCTGTGGTTATTTCTTTCAAAACTGAACAATTAAAATCATTGTATGAGGTTATGTAATACTGTTAAATTTGTTATAATTATAAGTGTTGGTTCCTAATTATTCCACATTGGTGCTCCTGATAAATGGATTTCAACATAGTTTTGCATAGGCACCTGATGTTACCAATCATATTTGGTTTTACAACTATATTGATATTTAGGTATGTATAAAATTGCATTTTTCTGCTAAAATCGTTGAAAACCCGCAAAAATTTGTTTTGATTGATGATTTAGATACAACGGTCCTCTATTTAAAGTAATGTAGAAGTTTCTACTTGTGGTCTGTAACGGTAAACCGGAGCCAAATTGACTCATCCTCTAATATTATAGCCAAGAAAAATTCTGCTAATAATCATCCTATTACGGCTTTAGACGACGGTTCAAAATTAGTCTCCAACGTCGCCCATACATTTCTAAGATCAGTTAAGCCATTAACTATTGGTTTTACTTCAGGAGTTAACGACAAATAAATAGTGGACAACATTCTATCACGCCGCCTGTTAAACTCACATTTTTCTTTGATAGAGCTTTCCGCAGGTAACATTTCCTTATCAGATTCTATATTGGTGATATATCCAAACAAACCATGGGCTCGCAACAGCATTTCAATGAAATAAATGAATAGAATGACTCAAATTTCATCATATAAGAACCCCATTTGGAGTAATAATTCTTTTCTCACATTAAGCATTTCAATGTCCATACGCCATTCTCGATAATTTGCCATTCCTTTTAGTTTTTCAAAGTTCAATGCACTTTTAATATCATAACCTTCTAATGCCATTTTTGTTAGCAAAATTTAAATTGCATTCATAAACTTTCAAACTAAAATTATACGCGAGTAATCGATATCAAAATTACGTATTTTATTAACACTTGTTTTATAGGTGATATATACCGTAATTATAGTAATCACTCAATTTATGACAAAAGACAAAAAACAGTTGAAATCGAGCAGATTTGTTTTTATAGCAACAAATATATTATTTGTTTGTATCAAACACTGTTTTCTAGCACTGATTAAAACTTTTTATTAACCAAACCAAAATATCCCCGGCCATTAACATTCCATCCATTTTTTATTGTTTTCACTTTTCCCGCAAATATCGCGCTACTGGGGCCATAACCTTGTGGAAATTATGTAATGCAGGATTCGTGATGAAAAAGTGTAGTTAATTATAGCACATAATTAATATTTAGTATATTCACAATAATTGGAATAACAGCACTTCTTTTATGTACAAGTTAACAGCCATATTATCTTAACCAATTATATAGTTGGTAAAACAGAAAACGTGATATACGAAAGTATAAACTATTTAAACCAAATGGCGGAAATATAAGAGATTATGAATTCTTCACATGTCGAAAGTCGCAAATTTCTCCTGTGTCCTCTCGGAGCTATTTATACCTGAAAAAAAAACACTGTAGGAGTTCCATATATCGACACCTCCTACGTATAGTATCGTAAGCCACAAATAAGGAATTTTTAGGTTTTGGTAGATTTGATTTCTACATTCAGCTGCCTTAATCCTGTCTAAGTAAAATTTTGAATTTATAATTTTTAACTATACATTTGAGACGTAAAGTATCGGATGTTAAATATAATACCAACGTATATTGTTGTAACTGCTTTATACAACAGCTTACGTAGTCAGCAGTGTTATTTACATCACTGTGAATGCATCGTATCAACAAAATACAACACATTACGCTGATGAACAAAAACATTGCATGCGATCGTCAGTTATAATAATGATTTTTAACTTTTATGCTGTTTTATAAATTCTAATATAATAATGAGGCGTTCTGATTCGGGTAATATTCAACAAGTTGAAAATGCAAGGCATTGTCACAACGAACTTCCAAATGTAGACTTACTTTAAAACAATTTAAAGAAATTAAAATTATTATGTTGTAATAATTATAAGTATTCAGATAAAAACAAAAATTTATAAACAACAAAAGAGACATTTTAATATATTTTATTTTATTGAATAAATATTTTAAAAGCTATATATTAGTTCTCATCAATAAGATAAGATTTTTTTTTTTTTTAATATGAATCTAATTATTTTCGGTAATCAAAATTTAAGTTTAAACAATGTCTATAATATTGGAATAATTGGCATGAAATGCCATAAATTGTTCAAATATGTGTCGCATATTGATTTTAAACTTATTAAAAATTTTAATTATCCCTGTGGATTTTCCCGGGGGCTCGGCGTCCCCGTGGCCCGATTTTAACTGACATCAAAACTTAAGCTCTGGACACCGAGCTGAATCGATTGATGTATCACACATTGATGTCCGACCATTAAAAAGGCCTCGGACACACAGACAGACAGACACACAGACAAATAGATTTCATAAACGAACGAAGTTCGTTGAAAACAATTAACAAGAACCCAAAAAATTATAGAATTAGTGCAAAGTTCTAGTGTTGGCGCCAAAACTAGTAACGAACATAACAGTAATATTTTACCAGACTCTGATTTAGAGCTAAGTGATGTTCTAAGTGAAAGTGGTTACAACAGAATACTGGGTATGTATAGTTTCAAAATTTTTTAATGGAATTTTATAACTTTATGATTCACCCCAATCTAGACTATCGTTAGTATTACTTAATACACTATACTTTGTTTCAAGCGAGACAATTGTTATCGTAAGTGATACATACCATATTTTACATTGTAAGACAAGTGCAAAATTGGTATCGTAAGTTGATATACCATAGTCTACGATGATATTCTTTAAAATGTATTTACCATATGTAGCACTTACGTTTGTTTCTATTGCATTTACTCCTACTTACGATTGTTTACCACTAAAATTTTATTCTAAATAATAGTTTTCAATTTTTATATTTGGTTTTTAGAATTTCCTCTCCCTGACGATGCAAATTCAGAAAATCTTTATCAATTAGTTAACATTCTTGATGGTTTTTGCAGAAGACGTGCCTTCTACACACACAAACTACTTAAGCAGTCTAAATGGTAATTAATTCTATCAAATCAAGCATACTACTTTTATGTTTTTTAGATGTAGAAATAGAAGCGACTAATAACTTCGTTGAAAAGACTCACAACTTTCGCCAATTGAGGTTTATTCCGAAGTGCATAGTAACTTTGATTTAGAAGGTAAATTCAATTATTTCAACAAACTTGAAATGTTCACAACTGAATTGTGTAATTGTATAATTTATGCACCATGTCAATGTATCACATTTCAAATTTTTGTTCCAGATGTATTTGTGGTTGAGGAGAATACTCATACAAAAAGAACACCATTTCCATCGCCAGAGTGCAGTTTAAACCATTTAGACTTTGACTGCACAGATATCTTTTGTCCATATTTTGTAGAACATCCGATAGTTACGGAGCCTCTATCACAACAACCTTCCACATCAGGCTTATCAACACCGCAAGCAAATAGTCCATTATCAAATATTTCAACGCCTCGATCACGAAAAGCTATTTCAAGGAGGGATAAAGGTAATATTAGACGGCGTCATAAACATGAATGGATCGACGTCAAACGGAAAAGATTGAGGAATTTAGATATGGAATACAAATCCCGTAATAACATTACACGACCGCGAAAAAAGCTTGGACCACCATGTAAATGTCGAATGAAACGCTACGAAAAACTAAGCTGCGAAGAGAGACAAAACATTTTTGAAAATTAGGTGATTGTAATCAGCGGTGGACTTACGTAGCAAGGTTAGCAACAAAACAAATGAAACGAAGAGTGTATAGTGACATGGAGTCAAGACGCAAATATACGATTAAATATAAATTACCTATTTTTGACGGCTCAAGTATGGAGTATGTAAACGTCTGCAAAGCCCAATTTTTGGCAACATTTTCAGTTAGTGAACAATTCGTCTATACTGCATTAGAAAAAATTGACATATCTACTGGTATACTGACACCTGATCAAAATGGTCGACATTCAAACCATCCAGAAAAGATCACTGAGGACGTCAAATCTAGTGTCTGCGAACATATTAAATCCCTCCAGCCAGTAGAATCTCACTATATCAGAAAAAAACGACTAAATTGTATTTAGACGAAGATCTAAATTTTCGTCGACTTTATGAATTGTATAATGAGTGGTTTGACCCTAGTTATACAAACGTAAAGCTCAGACTGAACGGCAATACCGGGATTTACTTAATGAACACTTTAAACTAAGTTTTTATGTGCCCAAGAAAGATCAATGTGACCAATGCCATGTATTCAAAAATATAGACAAACCGACTAAAAAAGATCAAGAAAAGCATGAAAACCAAATTGAAAATAAAACTATTGCAAGAGAACAAAAAAATGCTGACAAACAAGAAGCTATTCTGTCTAAAGGCGTAATCGTTAGTGCTACGTTTGACTTCCAAAAGGTACTAAATGCTCCCCATGGACAATTAAGTATACTATATTACAAAAGAAAGTTATCTGTGTTTAACTTTACAGTATTTAATTTAGCCAAAAAAGAGAGCACATGCTATATGTGGCACGAGGGTGAAGCCAAACGTGGTTCAACGAGGTTGCCAGTTGTCTTTTGGATTATATAAGCAATTTGTCTGAAAAGGGTGCGTCAGAGTTTCGTTTTTGGTCCGATAATTGCACTGGGCAGAACAGAAACCGTATTGTTTTTTTCCTCTACATGTACGCGGCACACAAGTTTAAAGTAAACATTAAGCACACGTTTTTAGAAAAGGGACATAGTCCGAAGGTGACAGTGTACACGCTTTAATTGAAAGGACCGCAAAGAATAAGCTTATTTTTACTCCTTGTGAATGGTACAGCTTAGTTAGATGGGCAAAACAAGAAGGAACATCATATAATGTTGTAAATATGAAGCACTCAGATATTTATGATTTTAAATCTGCCATGAATAAAAATAATTGGTCGAAAAACTTAAACGGTAAAGCTGTGCAATGGAGCAAAGTAAAAGAAGTATTTGTTTCTTATGAAGATCCTTTTAAAATTAATTACAAATATAACTTATCGGACGATACTTATTTGACAATAACGACCAAAAGCAATACTAGAAGACGTCAAGTTGCTAGTGCCTTTTCAGTAAAAGTTTTATTCTGACCCTTTATCAATATCTACAGCAAAAAAAACGATCTTGTTAACCTTTGTAATAGTGGCATCATACCTAAAGTTTATCATGATTTTTTTTATCAAATTATCGGCACAATAGCAAATGTAGTGCAAATGGCCTTTTAGATGGAAAATAAAGTTAAACATCATGCAATATTGTTCATCCTAATCGTGTCATTAGTTTTCAATGTTTAACTATTTTTCATAATATTCTGTTTGCACTATTGTAATTAATATCGCCGAACTTTACGGATCACGAATTTATAGGCTAAAGTATGTTCCATTTTAATAAACTACAATGTTTTATTATAGTAGAAAAATAAGTTTATATTAGTTAGTAAGAAGTTACAGTCTGACTAAAATGTAAGTTCAGAAATGCATTTTTGTAATGTAAGATATTATCTATACCGTTTTGTGACAACTTTTAATTTTTTATTTAGAGCTCAGTTGGAACTTATATCTTTTTGATACAATTATTATTTACGTTTGATTAAAATTAATAAATAATTATGAGGTCTATACAGTTCTTTTATTTTATATTGAAACTGGAGTAATTGAACACAATGTTATCGGTAAGTTACAATGATTTGTGCAACAATGCTTAATTGCACGGCTATACTGAATAATAATTAATTCAAGTAGTTAGAAAAAAGCTTAAAAAAATCTATGAGAACTGTGGCACTTTTCTTTCTAATATACACGCTAGTATTGGACACTTACTATAATTTCAATTAGAAATTTCCAAAGTAAAATATGGTATATATACACATACGATACAATCAAAATTGCAATATCCGCTGTAAAATATTGTACATGACAGATACGATATTTTTTGAATCACCATAGTCCACGTATATTAACGTATGAACAATTTTGCAAAAACTGTCAACAATTAATTACAGTGATATACATGATATTTAATATTACATCAGAATATACAGTTATGCCAAATTTAATGTAAATTGATTGTTGAATAAAGTAAACAGGATCGAAAACATGTTTAAATAGCTCTACTGTAAAATGACAATTTTCAAGATACGGTACTTTACGTAGGAGGTGTCGATATAGTTGAGGTTGTATAGTTTTAACAAAAATTACGAAGTCAAGGAACAGTACGATATTCCAGCGTAAAAAGAAAAAAAAGACGAGGACATGCGGTGTTCCCAAGCGGTCACCCATCCAAGTAATGACCGCCCCCAACGTTGCTTAACTTCAGTGATCGGACGAGAACCAATTCAATTTTCAATTCAAAACAAGTTTATTAAATATTTTACAAAAAACTATAATAATATGAATTGTAACATAAATTAACAGTTCATATGCATTTGAAATCTTGAGTGTTGAAGAACGTTTCTGTCCAAATGAACTTACCAATCTTTTATTTTCTTGCTTGTTAATTTTCACCTCTATACTATTGCTACAGTTGTCTAACTGTCATTGATGTTGTGGCTTATTTGATAGTTTTTTGTCTTCTTGAGCAGGAAAATCAATTTAAAAAACTTGCTTTTAGATGTTTGCCTCTGAGGCAGATTAATATTTCATTGTGTGCTTTTAAAGTTTGGTGAAATTTGTATGTTTAGATTAGTACTTCGAATGTGTAATAAGATATATTTTAATACATGGATATGTGTTGTAATGATAACATTTATTATTTTTTAGAAAAACAACAATGACTGTTTATTTAATAATATACAAACTAGATCTATTAATATGAGATGTAAATTACTTGATATAACTGATTCCAACATCTCCACTTGATCTACATTTGTAAACCAGCACTTGCAAAACATAATTTGTGTTTGTTTGTAGACATGCCTTTTGTGAGGAAATCAGCAACCATTTCCTGCGTGCTCACATAATTAAATTTCAATAAACCACTATAAACTTTCTCCCTTAAGAAGTGGTATCTTATATCAATATGCTTGGTGCGAGGTTGATATGCAGCTTTGTTACTCAAGCAGTTTGCACCTTTATTATCCGAATGAATAATAATTGGATTTGAATCTTGGCGGAACAGTTCTTCATACAGGTTCTTTAACTATATAGCTTCTTGACATGCAGACGACATCGACATGTATTCCGCTTCAGTTGTGGACAGTGTTACAGTCTGTTATCGTTTAGAGGCCCAAGAAATAGCTCCACCTTGAATACTGAACAAGTATCCTGTAGTGGATCTTCTTGTTTCACAATCGTTTACCCAGTCGGCATCACAATAACCAATAACCTTAGAATTGGCATTCTTATTAAATACTAATTTTGCATTAACGGTACCTTTGAGATAACGCAAAATTCGTTTGACAGCTAACCAATTTCTTCTAGTCAGTTTGTTATTAAACCTGCTTAAAAAACTTACAGCGTATTGAATATCTGGCCTAGAAATTTGTGCTATATACAGTAAACTTACCACAGCTTCTTGGTATGGTACATTAACCGGTTCATCAGTATTTTCATCAAACTTTAGGAGTTTTTTACTGATGTCAACTGGAGTTGTAACACCTTTACAGTCACTCATACCAAAACGATCCAAAACTTGGTAAATATATTTTGACTGATTGATCGAATAAGCTTGATTCTTATCATCTTTGGTAATTTGCATACCTAAAACATATCTGGCTCTTCCCAGATCTTTCATTTTAAATTTCGATGATAGTTTCGACTTAAATTCGTTTTTGATACTAACGTCATTGCTAAAAATCAGCAAATCGTCAATAAACATGGTAACTATGATAATTTTCTTATCCATATATTTGTAGAATACACAAGGATCACTTTTGCAACTATGGAAACCATAATCCTTCAACCATTTGGTTAGTTTAAAATTCTAAACCCTACTAGCTTGTTTAAGACCATAAAGAGATTTTTGAAGTTTACATACTTTAGGACTACCATCTGAATATCCTTCAGGTTGAAGCATATAAACTTCTTCACTTAAGTCACCTTGTAGGAAAGCACAAATTGCATCCATTTGGTCTATGATAAGATCACATTTTGCTGCCAATGCTAGTAGCAGTCTAATAGAAGAATATCTTACAACAGGTGAATAGATATCTTGATAGTCAATACCTTGTTGTTGAGAACATCCCTTAATTACCAATCGCGCCTTGTAACAAACAATAGTACCATCTTCATTATATTTAGTTTTGAAGATCCATTTGCAATTTATTGCTCTGCAATTAGGTGGTAATTCAACAAGTTGCCACGTATTGTTTTCCAACAGTGATTTGTATTCTTCGTTCATTACACGCCACAAAACATTATCGCTTTTCTGTAAAGCTTCAGTTAATGAAACAGGATCACTTATTTCTTGAGATGCGCACATTACATTGCCATCCAATTTTCTTGGTTTTGGAATATGTTCGGATCTTCTCAAGTGACTAAACTTTTGAATACGCGTTGTGGGTACATAATCAACATCAAGCTCCGATTGCTCTTGATCAGACGATTCATTGCTAACATCTACAAGCACAACCACCATCTCCACTGAATGTAGATTCGTTAGCAGATTGATCTTCTACGTAATTTATTTATTTATTTCAATACAATGCTGTTGCCAGCGGTGGTAGCAATATAATTACAATTATAAATCAAACTAAGAAATACTAATCTAACATGTTAGTAAACTGGGCTTTTGTTCCAGGGAAAGGGTCAAAACACACTGAGGCAGCACATTCCACAATGCGATACCCCTGCCAACTGGGAGTTTGCATCAAAGGAGCTTGCAAATTTCGGGTTAGATCTTACACCAGTGGTCATAACGTGAGATGTAGTTGGCCACACGAGACGGTTATCAGTCTCCGTTAAGGAGGGCAATTTAGTTATGGCTTCGTAAATCAAAATTAGCAGTCTTCGGTCACGTCATAAAACCAATGGCTCCCACTCTAAGAATTGTAAGAGTGCTGTGCAACTAACTGCATAGTCGTAAGTATTCAGCACCTGCCGGGCCGCTCTACGTTGAACTGCTTCAAGGGCTAAGGCAAGAAACTTAGCTGGCGGACTCCAAACTGATGCACACATCAGTTTGGAGACTCTAACGTAGGACGTACAAGACTAATGTATGCATGCCGCTTCGTCTCATAGGAAGCACCACGAAAACAGTACTTGAGAAAGTTTAGCTGCTTATTGGCTTTAGAACTAGCATAAAAAACATGCACATTCCACTTCAGGTTTTGCTTGATAATAACACCCAGATATCCACAACTGTCTGTTGGAGTGAGGTTAGTTAGGCTCAGTCTGTAGGAGTAGGCAGATGAAGTTGAGCCGAATGCAACCCAGACTGTCTTGGTACAATTAATGAGCATCCCATTTGCTTCTGTCCAAGCTGTGAGGTGGGCCAGGTCTTTTTGCAGAACATTACAATCTTCTTTAGTCTTGATTGCTCTATAGAGGACCATGTCATCAGCAAAGAGTCTAATAGTGGATGATATGTTTTACTATGGTGTTAATGAAGATCAAAAATAGAGTTGGGCCAAGTACCGAACCTTGCGGCACCCTGAAGTAACCTCAACTGGTTCGGATAAAGAATCTCCAATCCTGACCTGTTGCGTGCGACCTGATTAAAAATCTTTAACCAGGACAGTACTCCCGGTCAAAACCAATGTCAAACAAGTGCTCTACAAGAAGTTTGTGGGGCACACTGTCAAATGCCTTAGCCATGTCGATAAAAATAGCATCAACGGGTATTCCATTGTCGCAATGAACAGCTATGTCTTGTACAAAGCAGGCCAGAGCAGCCTCACAGGAGTACTGTGGCCTGAAGCGAAATTGGAACGGGCTTAAGAAATTAGTAGAAATTAGGATACGCATTATATAGCGGTTTAGGATCCTCTCGAATACACGACAGATAACACATGTTGGGCTAATGGGCCTACAGTTACCTGGCTGAGATTTAGACCCCTTTTTATGAATAGGCACCACATACGCTTTGCGCCATTCAAGCGGTATATCACAGTTGTTAATACCCATATTAAACAGCATAGTTAAGTATGGCACAATGGAGTTGCCACAAACACGAATCAGCCGACCTGAGATGCCATCAGGAGCCTGCCGTAACTTTTCGTAGAACTTTGAGGACATCGCTGTCGTCGAACTCAAATGGGGCGGCGACCGGTGCAGGATCCAATACTGCCATGCCAATACTCATTTGGGGAGCATCTGTATATGCTGATTTAAAAGTGTCACTAAAGATAGCTAAAGCTTCAGTTGAAGTGCCTGGAAGTCCATGACAGGATCTGGGTTTCCTTAAAATATTGACGTATTTATAGAATACATTCAAATTGCCAGGTTTGCTGTCCTTAACGGAGAAGACATGAAATGGTGGAGCTGCATGCTTTGCACAGTGAAGTTTCCTGGATAGTGTGAGAAAACGTGTCCTATGAAGTTGAGATAGTTTACGATTGGTGTAAGCACGACGACAAGCTTTCCTTAATTGCCTGACCTCGTTGTTGTAATAAATGGAGTCAGGGTTCGAGGATAATTCTTTGGACGGCACATACACATCACGGAGCTAGTAATAGGTATTTAAGCGATTCCCAGTAATCATTGACAGAGCCAGCTTGGTTAATCCACCATCCATAACCCCGGTATTCTTATAATAAAACACCTTTTTGTGCATAACCTACGATGAAATGTACTGGTTCAATACAATGTGGACTGGTAGATGGTCACTAAACGGGTCGAGGGCAGTACAGGTGGACCAGTCCACAATAGAGTTAACCAGGACAACATCTAAGATATGCTCGCCTCTGGTAGCACAATCTACAATTTGTTGAAGGATCCTCAGAAAGTAGTTGATTAATGAGATGGTGAACATAAGAACGAGAGGGTCTAATGGGCCAAGTCACATTTGGCAGGTTGAAATCACCACCCACCACTATCCCAACGGGAGTATCAGAACTACTGTTTGCCTGTGCTATTAAAGCACTGAGCCGGACAAGAATATCTATGGAAGTATACTGTGGTCTATAGACAGCGAAAACACACAAGAGCTTCTCATCAAGGTGGATATTAACTGAGACAATTTCGTACAGTTCATCATTAGTATGTAGAAAGGATGGCAATCTCTTGTGTACAGCAATAAGGACTCCGCCATCCCTTGAAGGCCGATCACGCCTATAGATGCGGTAGGAGTCTGGTAAAATTAACAAGTCACTTACATCATCGGTGAGCCAAGTTTCGGATGCTATGATGATATCCGCACAATAAATTTCGCATAACGTGTTGAAAGCAGTTAGTTTATTAACTAAACTACGACAGTTAACGATTATGATGCTCACTTCCTTGTTTACGTTGCTATCTTGTTCAGCACTGTGCGCTCGCCTAAAAAATCGTTCTGACTGGTGTTATTGGCGTTTCTGTCCTTAGGAGGTTTAAAGACAAATTCTCTGACCTGAACATTTGCAGGCCAGTATTGCGGTTCATAAGGCGTTCCCGTTCACTGGCATACCCAATTCGTATGAACTAAAATACTTAGAAGTGCTGATACGATAACAGACTGCATCAGTAGAATCAGTATTCAAAAACCTAAGGACGTCTACAGGATCCTGGGGGTTTCCACCCACCTTATGCGCAACCCTACTAAGGTGAATCCATGTTCGCCGCTGCACACCATGAAGATTGACTGCATTGTCAGTGGGCATCAGAAGTCGCTGTGCCGACAATGACTAGGCTGTTTCTTTTTACGGGCCACCGTGGACCACTCGTTCGACACATGGTGTATGGCTTTAGAAGTAGCAACCTTATTACCAGTATGTGCTGAAGTTAAAGTATCATTAAGCATCTGGGAAGTAGCATTTGCTATAGCAGTATTGTCAAGAGAATGTAAGTTTCTTACAGAATCAGCAAGCTCCTGGGAGTCAGTAGGCAATTTAACAATTGAACAAACATTAGCATAATTAACCTCTTGATAAAGAGGAGACAGCTTGCTTTGATTAATAGTGATTGCCTTGGCAACACCTGTGTTTGTGTTGTGATGATTACTTATCACAGCATGTGGAATATTATCATGTTTGTTAGGTACTGGTAGGTATATTATTTATAATACCAGTTTTAGGATCCTGAGAAATCTGTACATTGTTTGACAGTAACCTGTTTAGATCTATCTTACTACACTTAAGTGCATCAATTTCAGCTTGAAGATCAGATAATTGCAAGTGTAATTTAGCAATTTCATTAACCAAAGCACATGTTTCCAATTTAACTCCCTGCCTTACAATGAAGAGAAATTCAGGATTACTAAAGAAATCAATCACAGTTGCAGGCAGGTTTGATTTCTCAACATCCAGTGCTTGTACACTTGCAGAATTTCTACTTGAGGACTCTGAAGACAGTTGTAAAGGTTCAAAGTTGGCCTTCAGACAGCAATCACAAAGGTAGGATTTAATACCATCCTCAGTAGCAAAAATCTGGCCCTTTCTATCACTGCATGACTGGTGGGCTCTTTCACCACATTTAGCACACTGCACAAACTTATTAACCACATTTTTTTTGCAATACACACAAAATTTCTGAGGAGCAAGTTGCTGACATCAGCACTTCCAGCCATCTTGATCTTGATATTGAGCATGAGCAACAACAATTTGATCTGCACCTGCTCAATTTTTTGGGGACTCCAACAACGGAAATAATGAGTTATTGTGTATATCACTATTTGTTTTGATATTAAAGCCACTGTTCTCCAAAACTACACATTACTGATTACTAACTTCTTGGTTTTAAGTTATATAATCGATATGCTGTAGATTGATCAGCATATCCCATTATTAAGCACTCAGCTTTTGCATCAAATTTCTTTCTTTTCTCCTTAGAAACATGCATCATTGCTTTACAGCCAAAAAATGCATAAATTCGCTAAGTTAGGTTTGACATTTGACCACATTTCCTCCGGAGTTTTAATCGAACCTTTACAAGGTGATCTATTAATTAAATAAGCCAATATGTTAACAGCTTCACCCCAAAATTCTTGAGCTAAACCAGCATCAAATAACATACAACGTGCACGCTCAACAATTGTCCTGTTCATGCGTTCTGCCATGCCATTGTATTCAGGCGTGTATGGACAAGATAGCTGGTGCTGAATTCCAAATTCACGTAATAATTTACTCAATTTTGAGTTACAATATTCCCTACCATTATCGGTACGTAGTACTTTAATCTTTTACCTGTTTGATTTTCAACAAGCTTTTGAAATCCTCAAATTTTTCACACACCATATCCTTTCTTTTCATAGTGTATATAAAAACTTTTGAGTAAAGTCATCTAAAAGCACTAACAAATAACGCGAACCACCAAGTGAATTTACAGCCATTGGCCCACAAACATCGGAATGAACCAATTCTAAAATTGTTTTAGTGCAGTACCTTGTAATTTAAAAGGATTTCTATGTTGTTTTCCTTTAAGACAAACTACATATTTACTTTCTTCATCAACGGTATTGCAGTTAAAATCGATGCCTTCAACTAGACCTGAACTTAACTTTCGTAGATAAATTGAATTAATGTGACCCAAGCGGCGATGCCAAAGATCTGCAGTATCAATCCTTCTGATTACCATGCTATTATGTACTGTTGCATTGTTTAAACGGTACATTCTAATAATTAAGCTTGCTGTTGCTAAAACTATCATTTTGTCCAATATTTTACAACTATTGTGATCAAATTTTACTACATTCCACCTGCAGTGATTTTACTGACAGATAGAAGATTGACACAAAGATTAGGAACACATTGAACATCCTAATCTTGATACATGTACAGTAAAACTCGATTATCCGGCCCTCAGTTATACGGATTCGCGATTATCCGGACTACCAACCACGACCAAATACGTAATATCTACAAGTCGAATTTATGCAAGCATGAACGTGTCAGAACTGGCATTAATCCCACCCGCGCTCCGCAGAGTGCGCTCCCCGCGTTTCGTTACTTATTGTTTTAGTTAGCAATTGTTACTGGGCTCGGACGCGCGTGTCACGTGTCAAAAATGTCGAAGCGTAAGAGAGTGGTTCTATCGCTTAAAGACAAAATAAATATTATTGATTCATTAAAAAAAGGAGAAACTGGTCGTACGTTAGCTGATAAGTATGGTGTAGGTACATCCACGATAAGTGACATTAAGAAGAATACTGATTCAATTTTGTTGTACACCTGCAAATTAGATAGTGAAGACGGGAGTAAACATCGAAAAATGATGAAGAAACCGAAAAATGGATTTTTAGAAGACGCTTTATATTGTTGGTTTTTACAAAAACGATCAACTGGGCAACCGATATCTGGGCCTTTACTGTGTGAAAAGCATTACAGTTAAATAAAAAATTAGGTGGCAGTGAATCGTTTGTGGCAAGTAATGGATGGTTGTACAGATTTAAATCTCGTCATGGAATTCGTGAATTGGAAATACATGGTGAAAAAATGACAGCTAATGTAGACGCAGCAAAATCTTTTAAAGATGATTTTAAGAAGAAATTGGATGAAAATAACTATGACTTGAATTTTGTTTATAATGCTGATGAAACCGGATTAAACTGGAAGTCATTACCTTCAAAATCTTTAGCATCTAGGCGAGAGAATTCAGCTCCAGGATATAAAACTTGCGAAGAGCGAGTAACAATATTAGTTTGCGCTAACGCAACCGGGACTCATAAAATACCACTGCTCCTCATCGGAAAATCTAAAAAACCCAGATGTTTTAAAAATATCAGAGTGCCTTTAATTTATAAAAATCAAAAAAGCGCATGGATGAACTCTGAAATATTTATTGATTGGTATGACAACACTTTTATTCCTGAAGTAAAAAAAAGACAAAACGAAATTGGCAAACGAGGAAATGTACTACTTCTACTGGATAATGCGCCAACCCATCCCTCGGCTGAACTGTTAGAGAGAAAATGGAAAATTTAAAGTAAAATTTTGCCTCCTAATGTAACATCCTTGCTACAACCAATGGATCAAAGTGTTATTGAAACATTGAAACGACTTTATAGAAAACAACTTTTACGTAGGTTGTTATCTGTCGATGAAGACACTAATGTAGAAGTCGTTTTATCATTTTTAAGAAAATGAATTTAAAGAGTGTTGTTACATGGTTGTAGATGCGTGGGATTTGATTGAAAGGAAGACTTTAAACAAGGCTTGGAACAAAATACTTAATCGAGAATGAAAATTTAATAACCAAGACGGATGATTCTATTTTGAAAGAAATAAATGAGCTAATGTTAAAGATACAGATATGCCAGGATTGTGATGGTGATGATATGAAAGAATGGGTCACTTGTGACAGTAATGATCAAGGCTTTCAGATTATGTCGGATGACGAAATCGTAGAAAACATATTGCAGATAAATGAACAGCAAGAAACACAAGAAGATGAAACAGAAGAAAATCTAGACGTAGAAAATGATGCAGGACCATCTCATGATGAAGCACTTCATGCCCAGGAAACAGCTCTGAAGTGGTTTGAAAACAAACAGAGAGTGATACTGTGAGTTTACTGCAGCTGAAACGAATTCGTGACATAGCAGCAATGAAGAGAAAAAGTGGGCCTGACAATTACCAAATATTTTAAACCAAATTAAACTTATGTATGTACATATGTACATATTATGTACATACATATGTATTTTATTTTATGATTACCAAACGCAAATTACCAAATATGTACAATGTTGAAAATGTATCTCTTACCACTTTTTAATAAACATTGATTTTCGTTAATATGTATTTGTTGTTTTGAATAACACTATTGTACATATGTATGTACTACATATGTATGCATAAAGCCCGCTTTTCTTCATACATTCGATTATCCGGATTTTCGGTATCCGGATGCCTAACGACAACAATTAGTCCGATTAATCGAGTTTCTACTGTATATTCAAATAAAATGCCTGCACTTTAACACATCTATTAATTTTTATAAATTTTATTTTACAGGCTCTTAAGCCAAAAACATCTATTCAGTCTACCAAAATTATAATCCATCAATTACAAATTTTTTTTTTAATTCCGTCATTTTTAAACAACTATCACCTACGACAACTAAAAAACAACTATCTAGCCTACTAACTAATGTTATATAAGGGATGCATTCAATATATTAACCTTAATTCTACTTAATTACTATTTTAGAACAGCTTTTATTTTTATATTTCATTTTGACATTTCGTGGTTGTCAACGTTTTTAATAATGCTACCTTTCTGCTCAAACCAGAGTTTTCAAAGGCTTTAGCTAAACGTTTCCCATATATCTTTTGCAGACACAGCGTCTTGAACGTGAACAAAGTTAACGGGTTCAATTAGTAGTATTAATTTTGACTTTGCTGTCACTTCAGTCTTTTATCAACATCTATACCTTCAATGCACTTCCATAAACCTTCAAGTTCGAAAAGCTTTCACCGCAAATTTCCATGATTCGAAATTCTCACAGCCCTTAAGCTTTTCAATTGCAGGTAATTTGCCAGATGCCATATTTTTGAATATAAAAATTACAGGTACCAAATTTAAGACACACTATTGCCGACTGGGCCCATAATCTAAAGTTTGGTGAAATTTGTATGTTTAGATTAGTACTTCGAATGTGTAATAAGATATATTTTATTATATGGATATGTGTTGTAATGACATTTATTATTTTTTAGAAAAACAACAACGACTGTTTATTTAATATTATACAAACTAGATCTATTGAAGTGAGATGTAGATCACTTGATATAACTGATTCCAACAGCTTTGCATGAAAATTGGTAAATTTTAGTATATTAGTCGATGTTTTATTTTGAGGTTGCTGTTGTGTTGAATTTTGTGATATTTTTAGGATGCTGTTTGATTGTAGTTTCTTTTCAGAAGTTCTGTCATAATCTGTCTATGTACGTTCTTATTGATTCTATTTGCACTACATCGTGTAAGTCCCTGATTCTTGTAAATTTGTTGGCTCCTGTAATTAGTGGTAAGCATTTGTTTTGGAACCGCTGTAACGGTTCCAAGGCAGCTCTGCTTACGTTACACCATACTGGGTACCTATTCTTCAATGACGGTAAATATATGAGCCGTTTATTTTGAAAGTAGCTTAAGTCCATTTTCATCTTTTATCAAGTTGGCACTTGTGACATTTATAATTTATGCTGAACTGTCAAAAAAATAAATCGGTATTGAAATATACTTAGTACATTTGAAAATTTTATATCACGTACATTTTCAAAATAATACAAATACTGAAAATCCTAATTTTGAAAGTGACCTAAGTCCACTTTTTATTGACAATGTCAAAAAGTGCGGCCCAAAATGTTGAAAGCAGTGATGAAGGTAATTTAAATTACGTTTTGATATTAAATTGAAATTTAAAAAATAATATTTAATTTAAAGAAATTATTAAACCCATGGGAAAGGATAAAATAACAAGATTTCTTGATTCTGAAAGTGAAGAGGAATTAAACTCATACAACAGATTTAAAAAAAGAAGGAGAATTTTAGAAGTTCATTCTTCAACACGGGAAGAGGAAGTAAATGAGAATTTACAAAACAGCACCTTCAAAGAAGGATTCAGAGAACACAGAAGTGGTACTTATATTCAGAAAATTCGTAAAATTAAACGGAATTCAGGGAAAAGATACGATACACAATCGGGAAAAATTATTCCTGCCAAAGTTTTTCAAAATGAAAATTGCCAATGCCGAAAAGACTGCTTGAAAAATTTTAATGAAACAGAAAGAAAACGTATTTTCGAAATGTTTTGGAACTTAGGAGACTTTAATAAGCAAAATATATTGCTATACAAAGCGACCGGACGCAGTGTTGTAAAAAAAAGATGTCAGAGAAATGGAAAAGGTTCATGTAGAAATGAGAGTTTTACGTATTGGTTAAATTCTAAAACAGGCAAACTTGCTGTTTGTAAAAAATTCTTTTTAGATACTTTTCAAATAAGCGAAGGACGATTGAAACGTGTATTAAAATCTAAAAACGTTGGCAACGATTTACGTGGGGGTTTGCCTGGATCGTCGAGAAAAATATGTGATGAAGCAAATATGATTGTTCAAAACCATATTAAGTTTCCCGAAATTTGAATCCCATTATACTAGGGACCATAATCTCGACAGAAAATATCTTCATCCTGAACTGACTATAAAAAAAAGGTTTAATTTTTATGAGCTTCACTGTGAAGAAAATAATTTAAAAGCAGTTAATGAATGAACTTATAGAAAAATATTCAAAAAGGATTTTAATCTACATTTCCACCAATCACGCAAAGACACATGTCAGAGATGTGATCTATTAAACATTAAAGTCAAAGCATCAGAAAACCATGAAGAACAGAAAAAACTTATGAAAGAACATGATATTCGTTTGAAGCTAGCAGAGTCGGCTAGAAATGCGTTAAAACAAGATCAAGAGCGAGTATCAAGTAATCCATCTCATTATTTTGACTTTTCATTCGATTTGCAGAAAGCGTTACCATTCCCAAAGTTAACTACTTCAGTAGCATATTATTTATTTATTTTTATTTATCGTCTTTATTTATCTAAACTAACATATACAAAGTGAATGAGAGAAAAAACATACAAAATCATGCAGGCGAAGTTCAGTCACAGACTGTTCTTCCACTTAACCTGAAGTAACATTATAATAACAGACAGCAAGCATCAAACGTAACAAGCAGCAGCACACAGTTGACTGAATTTATGTGTTCATACTTTCTCCACCCAGTACTGAATAAGTAAATAAATGAAATAAGCGTAAGATCATTGTAGGTTAATCAGATATTTTTTGTAGTATCCTTTAAAGCTGTATACTGATTTATTCTTTAGAGAAGCATCGATAGAATTGTATAATGCAACAGCCAAATAATGGTACGATCTTTGGTAGAAGGTGGACGTGTGACGCTCAATATGCAAGAGATCGAGTGATCGTAAGTTAATACAGTGGTAATAACGACGCGGTTTTAGTAAAGACTTTATATATTCTGGTGTTGTGGGCGAGGTTAGAGCGCGATGTGTATAAACTGCAAGGTGTAATTTACGCCTGTTAGCCATATTCAGCCAACCTGATTCTCGCAAAAAATTAGAAATATGGTCATACTTTTGTAAACCGTAAACAAATCTTAGACAAGCATTTTGGATCCTCTGAATGCGTAGGGAAGTATTATAATCTAAACAAGGACCATATACAACATCACAATAATTAAACAGAGACAAAATTAATGATTCGCACAATAGCACACGATGATTATAACTTAAAATATCTTTATTTAAATAAAACTTGCGTAAAATTATGTATGAACGCTTAATTAGATTATTTACATGTCCTTCAAAACGTAACTTATAATCAAGTAATATACCGAGATTCACAACTGAGTTTTGGATTTCAATACTATCACCATTGAGCATAAGGTTTAAGTTATCAATCACTTGTTTCCTATCATTAACTGGTCCAAAAATGATGGCCGAGGTTTTTTTTAGTATTTAGCACTAATGAATTATTGGCAGCGTAGCGGGATATGTGTTCTAGGTCTTTATTGAGTAAATAGTTAGCCTCTTTCAAGGTATCTTTATGGAAAGATATATACAGCTGTGAGTCATCAGCATACATATGGAAAAGACAGTGATGTAGCAATGAAGACAGATCAGCTGTATATACTAAGAACAACAATGGACCGAGTATTGACCCCTGGGGAACTCCACTAGATACAACTTCGTAAGTTGACATAATTCGGTTAACTCGCACCGACTGCGTTCTGTCAGACAAGTAACAAGCAAAAAATTGCCTAGTTGGTTCATCAAATCCAAAATAATTCATTTTTGCAAGTAACAATTTGTGATCGATCGTATCGAAAAAGAGAAAGTCCAGCAAAACCAGTGCAGTAACAAGACCCATGTCCGATGATCGAATAATGTCATTAGTAATTTTTATTAATGCACTAGTAGTACCATGACCTCCCCTAAATCCCGACTGATTTGAAGGTAGAATTTCAGAAACAGTAACGTACTCATAAATTTGCTCGTATAATATTTTTTCCAGTATTTTAGATAAGACCGGTAAAATACTTATTGGTCTCAAATCAGACAACGTAGCAACTTCTTTTTTCGGTAGCGGTATTACTATTGATGATTTCCAACTAGTTGGGAAGTAATTTTGAAGTATACAATTATTAATAATATTAGTAAGTGGTCAATAATGAAATGACTACATAATTTTAACATATTAATTGAAATGCCATCATTCCCAACTGCATTGGATTTGATAGAGTTCATTACATTGCTAACTTGGTCAGGCGTAACCAGAGAAAACGAAAAAGTTCTTTTATGATACTTATTATTATTATAATGGTCGTACTATCTTGAAGTAGGTGATTTTATCAAGGTCCTGACAGAATCTACAAAATATTGATTAATTATGTCCGGTTGACGCAGATTCTCAGGAATAACATGTTCTTTACGCGATAGCACATCAAAATCACGAAACGTTTGCCAAACATCTTTATTTGAAAGATTACTCATGAGCTGAAGATAGGCTTTTTTTTCACGCTTTATTGCACTGGTGACTGCATTACGTAGTTGTTTATACTGCTGCCAATGTATAGAAGATTTGGTAAGTTTAAATGTACTATGCGCCTTGTTTCGAACTGACATCATCGCTTTTATTTTGTTATTTAACCATTATAAATGTAACATGCATATTTTAAATTTAGGCATACACAATTTCCACAACGATAATGTATACATGTACGTTTGGGATGAAACAAAAGCTTCTAGAGGTTCCCAAGAAGTGGCTTCATGCCTCTTGAGACACCTAAAAACCCTGAAAGGTGAAAAACACATCATTGCATATAGTGACATGTGTGGAGGACAAAACAGAAACATCAAAATATCTTTAACGTGGTTAAAAATTCTATCGATGGGAAATGATGTGGAAATCATAGACCACAAATTTTTAATATCAGGGCATTCATTTTTACCTAATGACAGAGATTTTGGCGTTATAGAAATGTCGTTAAAAAGAAATCAGTTATTGTATGTGCCACAAGATTATTATAATATAATTAAAAAATGTAGAAAATGTAATACTTTCATACTAAAAGAAATGAAACAAGAGGATTTTATATCAACAAGACTCTTGGAAGAAGCAGTTTACAAAAGATCCAAAAATACCAACGGAGAAAAAATAAACTGGTTTCAAATATGCTGGATGCGATTTTTAAGAAATGAACCATATAAAATTTTATACAAAACAACGTAGAATTAAAAATTCTTGATTTATTGCCACGTCGGGGTAGACCTAAAAAATTTGAGAATATTGTATTGCCATCGTTATATAAAAGTATAAGAAGCATCACATCACTAAAATACCGACACATGATGGACCTATAGCGGTATATACCTCCGGAACACCATAACTACTTCAAATCACTTCTGCATACTGAGAATGTTAACGAATAACTTGTTACTAAATTTATTTCTATTATTTAAAAATATAATTTAAATGTTTTTTTTTCTATTTTTAAAGCTATATGTAACGGACTTAAGCTCTTTCACTTTTTGTAACAAAACAAATTTTTATTTTGAAAGTGGCCTAAGTCCTTTTAAGGTAAGCAAGGTCATATTATACACTTAATAATAGCGACTTTTTAACAGGATGTATAAAATTAAATCCCTTAAATGCGATTTAACATTGCAAGTCAACCATATATCTTACGTATATCTTTAATTTTGTAAAAATGCAAAACCTTAAGTATTTCAAATTAAAGATAAATGGACTTAAGTCACTTTCAAAATGAACGGCTCATATATTCCCTATGGAATTTTTGTCGTTACCTTTCCACTCTGAATTCCCTAGATGGTATTCCTGAATCACAGTGAAAACAAAATTACCTTATAACTTGAAGGGAATTAATATGTCATGTTATCAAATCTTTGTAGGTCATTTGACTGAGTTTATTTGTTCTAAAGATCCCGTTGATGCTATTATGAACAGTTTAATATACAAGAACATATTTTGGTCGCACAAATTTGTATCTAACCTATATTTTGTGTTTGCGTTGGCTGTTTGCATCTACTTTTATTAGTTTCTCTTTGCAGAATACGTACATTCTCATACAAGGTAAATGGAGTATGTTATTGTTGTGGATACTGATTTTTATGTTTGTAGATGATAGAAGGAAAACGGTTTTTTATATCAAAGACCCAACGACAAATGTTGATTGACTACATGAAAGAGCACCCGGACTTATGTACACCCACACCTCGCTATGTGGCCGCTCTTTATACGTCAGTTCGCTATAACGGCCCTCTTCAATTAAGGCACATTTTCGATTAAGGCCTAAAATGTTTCGCACTAACGGCAAAAAAAAACTTTTTTCGATGTCGAACGCTTTTTCCTATTTCGAACAAGGAATAAACATCCTCCTTGAAAACGATATTGACGTCGAATGTAGCGCTAAAGTTTCTCGAGGAATTAACTCAGCCATTAACTGTTATAAATCACCGAAGAACAAAATAGACAAGAAGGCAAGACAAACAACGTTGGACAATTTTTTTAAGCCAGGCCCATCCATTCCAGCGAATAATAATTACGACAGTGATCTGCAGGTTACCATTTCTTCATCGTCTTCAGATTAAAGCCATTTTAAAAAAATTTGGAAGCGATTCCATTGAATTTGTATAAATTTGTATTAGACTAATTGATTCCTTATACGGCTTTTCGCTTTGCGGCCAAGTTTCGTGGAACATATCTAGGCTGTAAAGTGGGGTATGACTGTAGTGGAAAGTTCACCAAAGAATTTACGCACTCCAAAGCGACAAGAATGTGGGAAGAAATTACTTCCGAATTAAATTCAGTGGTTGGGGCTTCTTGAAATTCACTTCAATGGAGGAGTGTATGCTATATTAGATTACAATATTGATAAACAGTATGTCATCAAAATTTACTTTTTAGACCTGGAAAGATTTAAAAAAAAATACAAAAAGCACAAAAGCTTTTCGACTTCATCAACGACATAGACAAGATGTAATCCAATTTTCTGGAACAATCAATTATTTAACTAGTCTTCATTGATGTGATATTAGTTTTACACTTAAAATGTCCTATATTTAACGTAATAGTTTGATGGAATATTTAATTTTACATTGACAGTAAGTAACTATCGTAAATTTTGATTTGTATAGCTTTAGCATGCTTACTTGTAGTGGACCAAAACATCCCCACCAGGTGACGTAAAACCTACTAATTTATCCCACGCTCATCAACAACTAGTGGTTGATGCAGAGTCTGCAATTACCCAGACGATTATTACTCATAAGGGAGCGTTCGCTGTTAGACGTCCACAATTTGGCATTTCGGTGGCTCATGGAATATTCCAAGAATTTATTGAAAAACTCTTGCAGAATGTGAAAGGCTGAACCTTTACATAGGCTCCTTCCTGGATTGCTCAAGCGATTGGGTTTGGTTATTCCAAAGGTAGGTACCATCGGAATTCTTGAAGTACTGCATGCATGTCATCCCAGCATCATCAAGATGAATGCAATAGCAAGAAGTTACGTCTGGTGAGCCAGGAATTGATGCTGAACTAGAAAATGTGGTTAAAGGTTGTAGAGAGTGTCAAACAAATGCACGTTCACCTCCAGCTTTCTCAGTATCTCCTTGGGAACCTACAAATAAACCGTGGTCGAGATTACATTTAGATTTTGCGGTGCCATTTATGGGAAAGGTTTTTCTAATAGTGGTGGATTTATTTTTTAAATGGCTGGAAGTTCGAATCGTTTCAAATACTTCTACCGAAGCAGTCACATCAACATTGTATGGGTTGATCGCTACTCACAGGTTGCCAGATACATTGATATTCGATAATGAAACTGCATTTATTAGCGAACGGTGTAAACAATTTGGGAAAATACTATGAATTCGTTTAGTGACTACTGCTTCCCATCGACCACAAGGAAATGCACTGGCAGAAAGAATGATTCAAACAACTAAAGATTTTCTAAATATTTTTCTAATATTATTGGAGATTGGAAATTTAAATTAGCTAAATTTTTATTATATCAGCACATCACTCCGAGCTCAATCACTGGTCATAGTCCTAGCGAGATTCTTATGGGCAGGAAGTTACAAATTGTGCTGGATAAACTAAATCCAGATTTATCTTCGGAGTTGCAACTTAAGAGGGAAGAATCTCTTGACAGTACTTTAGAGTCACCTAACCTACGAACATTTAGCGTTAACGACACCATCTTCATTAAGAATTAAAGTACTGGTGATAAATGGATTCCTGCAATAATCTCTGAAGTTAGCGGACCTGTTTCTTACAAAGTTAAATTGCACGATGGATGCATTTTGCGCAGGCATGTAGATCAAATCAAACTTAGATTTCCTGTTACATTAAATGATGAGGGTAATAGACAGAATTCAATTACTCACTGCCATCATAATCATTCGGATGTTCTATGTGACCAGTATATGCCGGCTGTTTCTAATGCGCCGTTAACAGATGACCAGGACAAAGCTGCTCCAATTTCAGCTACGTATGAGAGATCGCAACGAATTAGACAACCATCGGTGTACTTAAGTGATTATGTTGCTTAAGGGAAGAAGTGTTACGTTTGTGTTCATGAAATAGTTAGCCAAGATTTCTATGTTGCTAGAGATCCTGAAAATAGGACTTGTTATGTTATGTCCATTCATATCACATACAACTTTTAAAGAGTTCTCAGATTGAACACTTCTACTATTACCAGAATTGTTTAATATATTATTAATGCATACATTACACATTACATAGTGTTATCAACAGTGCTCCCATGTCACTGGAAATTGTTAGGTAACTATCAAGTGCGTAAAATGCGCAGAAGGCCACTGGACGTATGAATGCACCAAATCCAGGGACACACCAGCAAAGTGTGCTAATTGTCACGGTCCTCATCCAGCCAGCAGTGAAGAATGTCCGGATTATACTAAAATAATCAAGAAAAATTGTGGAAACTAATCCAGATCAAAGCCTGCCATTGTTACTTATAAATGCACAATCCCAAACATAAATAACAACTCCTCTAACTGCACCTAAAATAAATCCATGGTCAAAGGTATGGCAACAAGAAAAACAAAATACAGAAGTGATTAACGGAAAAGAAGATGTTATGGAATTTCAACAGCTGGTGCAAGAAATTGGACAGTTAAACTCGTTAATCAATGTCAGTAATATGTTTAAGGCCATCAAAGATTTAAATATAGTGTTAAGTACCTGTAAAACCCCATTGGAAAGGTTTACAGCTTTTAACAGCTTCACTTTAAACTTGAACAATTATGGAATATAAGGTAAAATTAATGACGTGGAATGCAGACGGACTAAATAGTAAGATAGGTCAGTTAATACAGTACATAAGTAAAAATAAATTCGATATCATTATAATCAATGAAACTATATTAAAAAGTAAACAAAAAGTTAGAATTAGGGGATACGCTATAATTTCGCAAGAATGGGCCTAATGAAATAGGACAAGGTGGGATCGCAATTGCTCTGAAAAATAGTGTACCACATAGTGTAGTTACTTTAGCAAACGTTACTTTAGAAGCACTATGCATAAGGTTAGTTAATAATATTCACATAGTGTGTGCTTAAAACTCACCAAAGAACAGAATAAGTGACAGGGACTTAAGTTGTTTTATTTAGTGTAAATAGTAAAGTAGTGTTAGCCAGCGACTTAAATGTAAGACACTCTATCTGGAACTGCCACAGGAATAACCACAAGGGTATCACCTTAAGAGAATACACCAATAATAATAATAATCTAGAAGTTTTGTACCAGGACCATCCTAGACATTTCCCTTGGAACGGTACCATGCCCACCACAATGACCACAATAGACTTAGTGATAATTAAAAACATAAGACAAATAATAGAGCCAAAGTCAATAGCAGAGCTAAATTCGGATCACAATCTAGTATTATTTGAGCTTACAAATGGATAAACCCAATATTCTAAAGTAAAGGTGTAATCGTACGAGAAAACAGATTGGAAACCTTTCAGAAAGGACCTCGATCAAAGCATTCAATTAACCCAAACAATCAATAGTGTCGAAGAACTAGAAAAATGTATCGAAAACTTTACTCACGTAATTGGAAATACTGTCAAAAACACAGCAGGGCTATCGAAATAGATCCCATGAAAGATGCACTACCGAACGAAATAAAAACTACAATAAGAAATAAAAACCGTATAAGAAAAATGTGGCAGGAAATCAGGACACTAAAAGACAACTAACAGAACTAAATAAGGAAGTAAGAATTCTTATAAAAGACTACCGTAATGCAACCTGCACAAGAAAACTAGAAAACCTACATCCACAAGATAAAACACT